>JAADVP010000124.1:0-35707 GCA_023335675.1 Globisporangium solare | reverse complement strand
TGGGTCTCTGCCTGCTACTCTTCTACTACTTGGTCAATGGATTCACTTGCATGCGCACCTGCACCTGGGTCGAGTACGCCGTCTTGAGCAGCTCCTGCATCGTCTGGTGGGCCTCCGAGATGTTCATCGCCGGCGGTGGCGGCACCTGGAAGTTGCCGAGCTCGGACGAGCTGCCTACGGCGGCCGTGGGGCCCACGCCTGCCATCTGGTTCACTGTGTTCTGCTCCACGCCGCGGACCGCGACGTCCGCAAGGTTCTTGAGGAAGAAAAACTTGTCGCCCGAGAGGCTCTCGCGCGCGAACGGGTCCGCGACGCAGAACGAGCCGACGACGTAGCCGTCGGACGTCACGAGCGGGAAGCCCGCGTAGAAGCGCACTTGGCCCTCCGTCACGAGCGGGTTGTTCATGAAGCGCAGGTCCTCGGTCGCGTCCAGGATGATCGTTGGCTCCTCCGACATGATCGTGTGCGCATCAAAGAGCACGTTGCGCGACACCTCGCGCTGCTCGGACCCGACCTTGGCCATGAGGAAGCCGCTCTTATCGCCGATGAAGCAAATCGCCGCCATCTGGCAGCCCATCTCAGCCGCGGCGTACTCGCACATTTCCTGGAAGTGCTGGCCCGGGTCTGCCAGGTGCAACTCGCGCACTTTCTTCAAGCGCAGCGCTTCGTTCATCGGCAGCGGCGCCTTGGGCCACTCCTGACGGCTCGTGTAGCTCAGCGCGTAGTTGAACGGCGTGTTCTGGCGCACGGCCGAGGCCAACTCCATCTCGGCCATCTCTTCAGGCGACAGACCGTTCATCAGGCCGTCGTTCGTGTACATGCCGAACTCCGAGTAGCCCGACGAATCGGTGGCGCTGCGCGTGCCGCCGCCGCCCTTGCTGAGCAGGATCATGTCGTTGCCAGGGTACTCGCTCTGCTTCGAGAGCAGAATCATGTCGCACGAGTTCATGCTTGCCTTCTTCGCGAGCAGCTTGGGCTGCTCCGGACCGGGGCGCACGGCACGCTGGTGCGACGGGTACGAGCGCACGCGCGCCGATTCGCTATTCGAGTCGGACGAGAGCGAGTTTTCGTGGATCGTGTGCGCGTTCATGGACGACATGGAGCCGTAGTTGGACGTGTCTTCGTCGTACGACACGGACGCATCGGACGAGCCCATCGAGTAATTCGAGAAGCTCGGCTTGGAGCTGCCGCCGTTGGAGTGCAGCGTGCGCGAGTCCGAGCCCGAGCTGCGGATCGACGCTGTGCTGCTGTTCCGGCACTGGAGGCACACGCGGATCTCCTTGTTCATGCCGCCCTGCTTGAGGTTCTTGATCTCCGAGCACTTGCTGCACACGACGTCGCCGCAAATGCGGCAGTGATGTTTCCGGCGCAGCAGCGAGAACGACTTGATGCAGATGTAGCAGTTGACGCCGTCCTTGACGAACTGGTTCTTCGTGAGGATGTTGCTGGCCGCGAGCGCGCGCGCCACGATCACGTTCGAGATCTCGGCCGTGCAGCTCACGAGTTTGGTCATCCACCCGCGCGTGAGCGTCGACACGGACGCGCGGCCCGGGTGCGCCTCGGAGAGGTAGAAGCTCACCTTGACGCCTTCGTCCCCAGCGCTCGTCTCTTCGACGACGATGCCGCAGCGGCGCATCTTGAGGCGCACGACGTTCTGCGACGCCGGCAGCGGGTCCGTGCCGTCGATCTCGATCGACTCCCAGACCGACGCGCCAATGTAGAGCCCCGAGCCCTGCGAGTTGTACGAGTGGCTCGCGTGATCGGCCGATTTCTCAAACACGTCGCCGTAGCGCAGGAACACGTAGTCGCGGTGCGGCAAGTGGGGCTTGGATGACTGCAGCGCCGTCCAGTTGACCGAGAGGCTCTCGTGCTTGCGCGTGTCCTTGGACTTGTACAGCACGACGCCGTCGAGGAAGAGCGTGCCGAAGATGTCGCCCATGACGTTGCGCAGCTTGGCCGCCGTGTCCATGCGCAGCAGCTGCATGACTTCGTCGAGCGGTGCGTTGACCGTGGTGACGCCGCGCATGGTGAAGAACTCCTTTTCCTGGAGCTCGTAGAGCTGGAGGTTGCCCTTGTCCTTGACGAGGGTCATGTCAAAGTTGGACGTGAGCGCATCGACGCGCGACTGGCCGAGGAACTTGAGGTCGCGCTCGATGTCGGGCGTGATCCGCACGCGGTACGTCTTCTCGACCGTTGGGAACATCGAGTACGCGTTGGCACTGCTGCTGTTGTTGCTGCTCGCGGCGCTCGCGTCTCCGCCACTGCGAGAGCTACTGAAGCTCCTGGCAGACATGCTTTTCTTCCTTTTTCTCTCTCTTTCGGCGGACTCGGCGCTCGTCCCGCGGCGCGAGATGGGGCGGGATGATGGGGCCGGCGGGATGCGCGGGCGAGCGAGCGAACGAGAGCCGAGAAGCACTGCGGGATTGACAGACAGCGCGCGCGCGAATGCAGCGCTCTTTCCTCTCTGGTCTGCGCGGAAAAGCCGATTGGGATTTGAGTGCGCGGCGGGAAGCCGCGAGCGATTGGGGCTATTTTTAGAGCGGCCGCTCAGGGCGTGACTCCTGTGGGCGAGCGGGTGGGTGGGTGGTGCGCGCGCATACAGTACAGTGAGTATGGGTGGATTGGTTTTGCGCCACCAGCTGGTGCCGCGGCAACACACACTGATCTAGATAAGAAAAAGCCGCTCTCGTACTCGATATTCTGTATTCTGGGTCATCACCACGCGGAACGCGCAACCGGATACTCCAGTGTACGTACACCACGAGCAACGCTTGCGCGCGCGATTTGCAGCCGCGATGGACTGTAGAAACCGCTTTTCGGCGGATGCACTGACGGCTCTCTCGGGTATATCAGTTTATGCTATAGAGGGCCTTTGCTGTGCAGTCTGGTGCACTTGAATACCAGTCGCGGCATGCATCCGCAGTTTCGCTTTCACGCGCGTACGCTCGCTCCGGCCGGGGCCTGCTCTCTGCGATTGCAGCGAGAGGGAAAACATCCGCTAGAGTGTATAGAGCGCGGCCCCAATCCCGACCAGCTGAGATCGCGTGTTGTCCGCCACGTTGGGTCCAGTTCTACCACCAAGGAGAGCGGATCCACCCTGCAAGAGAGTGTGCGTCATGGCTGCTCTCTGTCAGCTGCCGTGCGCTCATTGGCTGAAACTGTTTGCAGAAGCGCAAAATCCTGTGAGAATCGATTAGATCCCGCTAGGACTGCAGCATCGAAAGCCACAATAACATTCGATAATGAAGGTACAGAGAGCGCACAAGCTCGCATCCAGACAGTCGCTGACTGCCTTTGTTAAACAGGGTACTCGAATATACAGGTTTTTAGTCTCGCCTGTCAGGGATGGGGAAAAAGAAGATCCGTGTCGCCACATTGCACACGAAGTGAAGTGCGACATGGCTCGTCTCTGGCACGATGACTGACGCCACTGCCATCATGATATGGTACTGGTTACGTTCACTAAAGTTGCTGATGTCTTCAAGTAAGTTGATAGCTTGTCTGTCAATCGCAACGCAGAAAAAGGCAGCACCTTTAAAAGGTGGGTCAAACGCACCAAACTTTCAAATACTTGATGCAGTCACCTTCCCTCCCTCCATGCCCAAGTTTCGTATTCACGGCGCCACCATGGAACGCGAAGCAAGTCCCCTTCCCTCCCCTGCATTCATTGTGTCTGCTCCCTATTAGTGACGCGGTCCATGCGGGTTTCTCATCAAGACTGAACCTGAACAGTCCGTCCCCCTGGAAGGCGAGTAATGCGCTCTATTGTCGATTCCAAAACAGAATTGTGCCATGGAGAGAGAGAGAGAGAGCATCGGATGCGTATCATACAATCAGCAACTCCCCCGACGCGCTGATTCACATGGGATTGTTGTTACGCGCGGCCGCAGCGTCCATGCACGCGCTGCCGCCGTTTCCACGGCCGCTGCAGTTGAGACCGCGCATGGCGCAAGAGCGTAACACACGCCGTGGCCGCCTCATTCATTTCGCGCATGCACACATGTGGATCCGTGTTTACACGCTTTTCGTGGCTCTATGCAAGCAACTCTCGCATCAACTGACTGCTGCTTGTCTTTAATTTGTGGGTTTGCCAAACGGAGGAGTTCTGTCCGCTGCCATCAGTGAAGAGAACGAACGACGCGACTGTCGTTACATGAAAAACAAACAACACAGAAACAAGAAAAGAAAAGAAAAAAGCTGCGTATGTAGCGCTGTAACTCACTATGATGAGACCATCGCTTTGTATACTCATGAATGGGGAACTCACCACACACGCTCGCAGCCACACACTTGCAGCATATGCAAAGCTGCTTGCAAGTGAATCCACATCGGATTCTTGCTTTTACGCGTATTGTAGAAGCCGACTGCGTGGTACTCTGGATGCGACGAGCGTTAATTCAAAACGCGAGCGTCGCCGCTCCCACTGCCGCGTTTGCCACTCGCGCACAGGGCGTGTGCGCCACCGGAATGCCGCCTCTACGGCTTCTTTCTTTCGCGTTCGTTTGCTCGGCGCCGCGCACTCATGCGCAAATCGCGCGATTCGCGCTTCGTCTGCTGCTTGTTGGTTGGTGCCGCGCGCACTATCGATATTGCCGCCGATCAGATCAGCCCTTTGGCCAATTTTCTGAAACAATACCGTACGCAACTTCTTGTAGCTCACAGCTAATACCGTGCGTCTTTTCTTTTTGACTTCTTTTTGTCATAGGCTACACAAGAACTACCGTATCGTTTGACTTGCAAGTCGTATCGCGCATGTGTAGCATATACAGCCAATCAAGACCATTTTCTTCGTTTTTCGATCCTTCCATTGGCTAAAAGTGGCACTGCAATTCGTGCGCACCAATGCAAAAAGGGGAAAGGGAACGAACGATCGATCGATCGACGAGGGCGAAGATGGCGTCCGCGGACGTCGTGCTGCTGCTCGTGGCACTCATTGGGCTCAGCGCCACGGTGCTCGTCGTGCTCTACTTCGCTGGCTACTTCCGCGGCAGCCCGAGGGTGCGTAGCGTACGCTCAACGTTAGCTGCCATGCGCCTCCAACACTGTAGCTGCTCATCGTATCCTCCACTTCGTTTCTTCTTTGCTGCTTCCTCTCTGGCTCCAGCGCGTGGACGACACTACGACTGAAGAGCAGGACGCTGCCGTTGGCAGGAGAGCGGCAGGCGCAGGCGGTCTTGCGGCGCTGCGCCGACGTAAAGACAAGAAGAAGAAGGACAGCGAGCGCGACGTTGCGGCAGACCAACCCGCGCAACGACAGCTGCCTGAGGACAATGCCGCAGCGCTGCAGGACGCCGACGGCGAAGACCGCGAAGACGAACTCGTCGAGCCGTATGTGTAGCGCTATGCAGGTGCATATGAGTGTGAGCATGCTGACCATGTTCCTATTTGTTTGTATACACACTCACGCAGTCGCGCGCTGACGAAGAAGGAGCTGGCGAAGGAGATGAAGAAGCGCGAGCGAGAAGAAATGCGCAGAGTGAGCTTCACGGACTTTCACCAAGCTCTATTTTACAATATGGAAAGCCGTGCTGACAGATAATTTGTGTGTGTGCGTGCGTGTTTGCAGTTTGAAGAGCAACGCCGCGAAGAGCTCAAGAAAAAGAACGAGGCCAAGGAGGAAGTAGGTGCTTTATTTACGACTTTGGCATTGTCTCCATGGCGCATCAACGTGTTTTGTGGCGTCTCATGGACTACTAATTACACGCACAGGCTCTGCAAAAGAAACGCGAGGAAGACGCCAAGTTGGAGCAGGCCAAGGAGGAGGAAGCGCTGCGTCTGCAAGAGGAAAAAGCGAAGCAGGAGCAGGAGGAGTTTGACAAGTGGAAGAACATGTTTGTCGTCGAAGAAGAAGGCTCGCGGCTCGCCGAAGACAGCGAGGAATCGCAGAATCTGCTGCAGCAATTTGTCGACTACATCAAGGTAACAACCAACAAGAGACGAGGGTTCATGTGTGCAGGCAGAGGCATTTGCTTGGCTAACAGACGCATGCATGCTCCTTGTGTGAATACAGAGCCACAAGGTGGTGTTGCTCGAAGACCTTGCGGCCGAGTTCAACATGGCGACCCAGGACGCGATCCAGCGCGTGGAAGCGCTCCAGAAGGCGAATCGCATCACGGGCATCATCGACGACCGCGGCAAGTTCATCTACATCACAGACGAGGAGATGGACAAAGTGGTCAAGTACATCCAGCGCAAGGGCCGCATGGCGCTTTCGGAGCTGTCGAAAGAGTGCAACAAGCTGATTCGACTCGAGGGCGAGCACGCGAGTGACGCAACGCTCGCGGTGGACTGGCTGAACGAAGACGCGCCCGCAGACCAGCAGCAGGAAGGGAAGGACGCGAGCGCGTAGACGAGTGACTGAGAATGAAACAAAAGCTGGCAATTGGACACAGAACCAAAATGGGGTGCGTTTGTGTGAAAATGTGGATATATTATGTGTGTGTGAGGAAGATGCGAAAAGCAGGACCCTGTGCTTTTAGGCGCCAAAGTACCACTGCGCTGTCTTCCGTCGGTACGTCATTGGCGGCGCATTCGCGGCAAACTGCTGCACGTGCTCCTTGTGCTGCTTCTCAGCGAGCTGCATGCGCTTGAACTCGAGATACTCGGCCTGGCGCTTCTGTTCGTCGGCGACGCGACGCTCCTCGAGCTGCTTGACGAGGTCCGACTGATTGCGTTTGAGCTCTGCGCAGCGCTCTTCCTGCTCGCGGAGCTCCTTTTGCAGCGCTTCTTCGGTCTCGCGCTTGATCTGCTCCATGTACGCGGTGTCCTCCTGTTTCTTTTGCACGTGGTTCTTCTGCTTGAGCTCCATTTGGTTGGCGCGCGAGATCAGCACCTGACGGAGCAGTTCTTGGCGCGCAGCTTCTTCGGCATTATACTGCGCGTCACGCTTCGCCCACACTTGATCCTCCATGTCCTTGCGGATGCGGTCGAGGTACGTCATGTCTTCGGCCTCGGCGTCCATTTGCTTGCGCAGCATGCGCTGGTACTCGAGCTGCTCCTGCTTGAACTTGTCCTGCTGCTCTCGCTCGCGGTGCTGGGCGTCGGATTCCTGCGCGAGCGCCAACTCGAGAAGCCGCATGTCGTACTGCCGCTCGCGCTCCGCGGCGTACCGATTCGCCTCGACCCGTTCCTGGTTGAATTTTTTCACATCCATGGCTCGCTGTATCTCGTTCTGCCTGTTCTGGAGCTCGAGCTCTTCCTCAACTTGCCGCAAGCGATGCCACTCGTCGAGCAGCGCGCGGTCCTCAGCCTTCTTGAGCGCTTCTTCGTCGCTCTTGCTTTTCCTGCACAGATCGACTTGCAGGTCCAAGATCGCCTTCACCTCCTCGTTGCGCTTGATCGCCATCTCGCGGTCCATGCGATCGCGCGTGTCTTTCTTCAAGCGGTCTTCCTCCCACAGCTGCGCCATGCTGGCTTCAAACACGCGCTATCGTTGCAAGTCAACCAGAGTATGTCAGCGCCACTACGACCGCGTGAAAAACGACGCACATACCACACACAAGCGAACAAGCACACGTGCCTCGTCCTCCTGGAGCCGCTTCCGCTCGTCCAGTTGCTTGTCGCGATCTTGCAGCACGTACGTCTGCACTTTGCGCGAGCCCTCCACGCGGCAATCATCGCACGATTCCCTGCCAACGACAACAACAGGAGACAACAGCAATGAGCCTCCACGCTGGCCCAAATAGGAGCAGCAGAACGAACGGCACCGGTATTGCTGCAGCCGCTTCTCCTCCACGATCGCACGCCGCTCTCTTTCGCGGCGCGCTTTGAGCTCCAACGCCATCTGAATCATCCTACATTGGTGTCGTAGGCACAAAAAGGTCACGCCACGAAAAAAAAATCGACACAAGACACGCGTGCAGACACACTCTTGCTTGCGGTCTTCGGGGGGTCTCTACGTTCGCGAGGCACTCTTCCTTCCACGCCTCCATCTCGCTGTTGTACAGCTCCGCGAGTCTAAATGCACAAAGATCAGCAGCAGCAGGTACAGATGAGATCAGTCTCGTCAGCCTTGGGGCAAAGAGCGTACCGAAGTCGCCGCGAGTGCAGCTGCGACTCGTGCTGGTTCTTGAGGTGGTGCAGCGTGCGCTGCACCTGCGTCCCCTCGGCGCGCGAGTTGGCCTTGGTCAGACCCTTGACGCAGTCCACATAGCTCGCGAGGTGGGTCTCGCGCTGCCGGCGCTTGAGGATCAGCGACTCGCCCACGCCGCGGCCTCCCTGGCCGGCAGCGCTGCTGCGCGCATTGAGATCAGCAGCCATCGCGCAGGCGGGCTGGCTGTAGAGGGATATAGAGATGGCGCGAGCCCAGTCGCCGGCCAAGCGTGCGCTTCGAGATGGCGCCATTTATAGCATCTCTTCTCGCCGATTTAGGTGAGAAGCTCTAAAAACAAATCAGCCAATCATCGCCCTATACTGTCTCAACTCCTGCTTATTTTAGCCAGTTGATTCTTCTGAAAGCCTCAAAATGACAGATGATTGGAAATTATGGTCGAATGCACCCTTGTTGATGTCATCATTCGCATCCAAAAGAGATTTATAGCCAATCGCATAGCGGATGGGATTACGTCATGCGCAACGCAGCACAACGAATGCTGGTCATGGTGTCGCGCGGACAGCTCAATGGCAAATTCGAGATAACTTGGCGCGTTGCCTCCGTGTCTTGCGCCGCCATTGAGCGATCGCCGCATTCACAGAGAAGACACAGAGATGGAGGCGCTGCACGTGCTGTTCAAGGGCAAGTCCTATGCGCTCCCGCTGCCCAGTGGCGCCGCGACGACGGTCGCGCAAGTGCAGGAGCTGCTCGCGCACGAGCTCGAGGTGCCGCCGGATGCGCAGCGATGGTTCCAGAAGAAGAAGAAGATCGACACACACACAACTGACAGACCGTTTAGCGACGTGTGTGGAGATACACAGCATGCGACGCTGTACGTGATGGCCGGTGCGTCGACGTCGCAGATTCAGCACATGGAGAAGGTGCACCAGAGCGTTGACGCGGAACAGCGCATTCGGTACGATCTTTTGTTGCACACATGGCACACGCAGGGGTTAAAGCCATAGATATCTGATTGCACGGTTTGTGTGCATGCTTGCGCGGACGTTTGCAGCGCCAATCGACGCATGGTGAGCATCTCCAAGCTCAATCAAAGCGCGACCGCGCGCGATGCCGTCGCCACCGACTATCGGTTCCACGCGATCGAGGTGCTGCCAAACTTCTCCGACAAAGACCGCGCGCGCGAGATCCTCGAGCGGCTCGCGAACGACCGCGGCATCCTCGCGGTCATGGCGAAGCACAAGTGGACCGTCGGGGCGCTGGCCGAGATGTACCCGGACGGCAAAGTCGGCATCGACCCTGTGTGCGTGCTCGGACTGAACCAGAACAAAGGGCAGAAGATCTTGCTGCGGCTGCGGACAGACGATCTGCTGGGCTTCCGCAAGTACTTAAAGTACGTCTCTCTCGCGCTTTTGGTTCATACAGCGCTCTGCCTCACACTTTTATTTGAACGTGTGTCTTCACAGCATCAAGAAGGTTCTGTTCCATGAACTCACGCACAACAAGTACTCGGAGCACGACGCCAAGTTTTTCACACTGATGTCCCAGGTTGAAAAGGAGTGCGCGGCGCTCGACTGGACCAACGCCGGCGGCGCCACGGTCGGCGGCGGCTCCGGCATCGCCAGGATTGACGGCAATGACGATGACGATGAGCGTAGCGCGAGGTCAACCGGACACAAGCTCGGCGGTGGCACGTCCACGAGCCGATTGCTTCTGAGCCGGCAGCAGCAAGCGGCGACCACGGAAGAGGAGCGTTTTCGTCGTGCTGCTGCTTCCCCTGATAGTGGCGGCGTCTCGAATGAGTCCACACCGCCAGAGCCCACAGATCCTGTGGACGCATCGTCCAGTTTAGTCACGCCTGCCGCGTCAGCGAGTGTTCTTTCGTCACGTGGTGACGAGCAATCACTCGACGAGACGACACTGTTGTCACATGTCATGAACCCCACGCCAGCAGCTCCGTCTGCAGGTCAGACTGAGGTCACATCGTCGTCCGCTCGTGCTTCCACCGTCAGTGATGGGGACATCGAGATGACAGATGCGTCCTCCGGAGTCCCAGGCTACGAGCCAAGTACGTGTCCATGGGCGTCCTGAGGCAGGCCGTCGTCACGCGTACTGACTGATGCCTTCTGTAATGCGTTTTATGGTTTCCAGGCGAGCGGGAGTTGCGGATCGTGAGCTCCGTCCGCGCGCTGTGCGAGCGCCACGGCCGCGAGCGCGTGACCACGGCGGTGTCGCTGCTCGACAAGATCCTGCTCAACGTGATGGCGCACCCGTCGGAGCCCAAGTTCAAGGCGATCCGCAAGGGCAACAAGCTCTTTGGCGCGCGCGTGGCGCCGTTCCCCGAGGCGCTCGAGTTCCTCGCGGCCGTGGGCTTCGAGGACCGCGACGACGCGTACGTGCTCGCGCGCGCGGACGCCGCGCTGCTCTGGGTCGGGCGGTCCGCGCTCGAGCCCATGCTGCTCAATGCCCACCACGAATGACTCCGTAGCGGTCCAGATGGACGCACAAGCAACGTGCATAATCACGAACCACACTCTGTCTCATAGTAAATGCCCATCGATGTTGTTGGCTTGTACCCCTTTATCTTCTGTATGGGTTTCTTTTCTATGGAGGGTAGAGACCAGCCACACGCGCGCGCGAGAGAAAGAGTGGGCCATTGCGGAGAAGGCGAGAGAGAAGCACAGGACAGGAGAGAGAGAGAAGCACAGGACAGGAGAGAGAGAGAGAGAGAGAGAGCAGCCCTCCCTTCCCCCTCGTATTCACCCTCTCGAGACGATGATGAGCGCTGTGGGCACCGACGTGCTGGCGCGCGACGCCGCGGCGCTGCCCGTGCTCTCCCCTCGGCACGACGCGGCGAGACGAAGCCTGCCGGCGTGGTGCGTCGCGCCCGCCAAGGCAGCGCTCGTGGGCGCTGTCGTGGTTCTGGCGCTCATGGCGCTCTCGCTGCTGCCGATCAAGACGTACCTGCTCGCGCTGTCGGCGTGGGTCAAGGCGCACACGGTGCTCGGCCCGTTCGCCGTCGTGCTCGTGTTCTGGGCCGCGATCCCCGTGTGCATCCCGTCGACGCTGCTCGAGGCCGTCGCCGGGTCGCTCTTTGGGGTGTTCTGCGGCGTCGCCGTGATCCTGATCGGCAAAACGGGCGGCTCGCTCGCCGCGTTCCTGCTCGGCCGACGCGTCGGCAAGGACGTGATCGGCGGCTACTTGAACCAGAGGTACCCGGCGTTCCGCGCGCTCTCGCAGGTGCTTAACGGCGCGTCCTGGAAGCCGCTCGTGCTCTTCCAGCTTGCGAGCATCCCCAACATCGTGAAGTGCTACGCGCTCGCGATCACCAAGGTATCGCCGCTGCGGTTCGCCGTGTCGTCGGCCATCGGCACGGTGCCGCACGCGCTGCTCTGGGCGTACATCGGCGACCAGGCGAGCGACCTCGCGGCCATCGTGTCGGGCGAGACCGGCGCCAACTCGAGCAAGCTCGCGATGCTCGCGGCGGGCGCCGTGCTCACGGCGTTCGCCATGGCGCTGCTCGTCGTGTACACGCGGCGAGAGCTCCAGGAGCTGCACAAGCGCGAGAGCCGCAGCGGCAGCGAGGAAGAGTACCTGCTGCACATCGGCGACGCGTGCGAGCCGTCCGCTGGCCTGCACGCCGACACGAGCGGCCTGTCCAAGACGCGCACGGGGAGCATGCACTACAGCAGCAGCAGCAGCGCCGTGTGACCCTCGTGCACCCAGCTACACCGCGATTACGCGAATGAGCTTTTGCTCGTTCGCTCGCTCGCAGCTGCCGCGTTATCAGCTCGAAGCATCCATAGTATTTAACTAATTAAAGCCACGCGAGTCTCGTCCAATTTGCGATTATGTACATGTCATTCATTACACGCGCATTTATAGATTCGGTCGATTCGGTCGATTTGCTTTTTTGATTATTGCTTTTGCTCGCTCTCGTTTGATTTTGTGCTTTTCCAGCAGCTCCTTGGGCTTGTCGCAGAGCGAGCACGAGTCATCACGAGTGGCGTAATCGCGCGAGCTCAAACTATAAAAACAAGCACGGGAGCGACCCACTCATTCTTATTCCCGCTTGTCTTTGCGGGCGGCTCAGAACGCCGTTCGGCCGCGTTGCGTCACAAGTCAAGTCGCCCAGCCGAGCCGGAGCGAGATGAAGCTCGAGCAGCTCCGATTGCCGCTCCCCACCGCGATTTCCACGGCCGCGCATGCGCGCAATCCGAGCCAACTCGCGCACTGGATCAAGCTCGGCGCGCTCGTCGTCGCGACCAGCTACGCGCTCTACCGCGTCGCGGCGGCGCTGCCGCTCAAGGAGTACTCGAGCGAGCTGACGGCGTGGATTGCGCACAACCGCGTCGCCGGAGCCATCGTGTTCCCGCTCGTGTACTGGCTTCTGACGCCGCTGTGCCTCCCGGCGTCCATGTTCGACCTCGTCGGAGGCTCGGTCTTTGGCATGTACTACGGCATCATCCTCAACACGATCGGGAAAACCGGCGGCGCGCTGATCGCATTCGCGCTGGGCAAGAAAATCGGGCGCGACAAAGTGGGCGGGTACCTGGCGACGAATTTCCCGACATACGCTGCAGTGACCAAGATCCTGCAGAGTGACAGCTGGAAGCCGCTGTTCCTCGTTCAGCTCTCGAGTCTGCCGCACGCAGTCAAGTCGTACGGTCTCGCGATAACCGACGTGTCGACGTACCGCTTCACGGTCTCGTCGGTCGTGACGGCGTTCCCGTTCACGATAGTGCTGACCCAGATCGGGCACCAGACCCAGGAGATGCTCTCCAATTCGAGCGCAGGCTCGGCCAACGGCGCCGCGGGCCACGAATCGACGTCCTCAGGTACTACCCAGACCGTCATATTCGTCGTTGGGATGGTGTGCTCGATCGCGACGATGGGGTTTTTCGTCGTCTACACGAAAAAAGAGATCGAGAAGCAAATGTCCAAGGTCGGCGCGACGGAGCGACGCGGCAGCGCGTCCAAGACGTGCAGCTATGATAGCGACGACTGCGAGCTGGGCAACGGTATGATGGAGGAGTCGGATTCAGTGCAGTTGCTGCCGACGACGCAGGCGGCGTCCTCCAGCAGCATCGAGAGCGTCCCGAAACATTGATGCGCTGTCGTCTAAGCACCACAGCCTCTGGGGTGAGGTACGTACGGATTTTATATCAAAGCGCGCGGCATGTATAGTAGAGATCGACACAAGCAATAGAGACGCACACAAGCAGCATAATGATGTACAATAAAGCACGGCAACTATTAGGCCTTTTCCCTTTCCTTACTCGACCGTGAGCTTGAGCTCCTTACTTGAGCTTAGCAGTTTGAAATGTAGCCACTTGGCGCGAAAGAGTGATGGTCGATTGCTTCGCGCGTAAACAGCAGGGTGCAAGCCTACCCTGTGGAAATAATTTCAGCCTCTCACAGGTCTTTTTTACATTCATTTTAGCAAATCACCGTCGATGTTGGTGCCAATCTGGATTTCTTTCCATTGTTTATGTTGGCAACTGTACTGATCTAACAGCACCGGCAGTTGCAACTTCCAACCACTCTATCCACCCTAAAAAGGCAACTTGTACAGCACAAGTTGCTCAATAGAGAGATGTTCCAGTTGTCATGCTGCAACTCCCGAACCAAAATAAACAGTAGCATTGGAAAGCCCGCTCAGACCTGCTGCATGCGGAGCTCTTCCGTGAGCCGGAAAGGACAGCTTGGCCCGATTGCCAGCCAGCGGACAGACACTCCGTCGTGTCCCTGTGCGCGTGTGTGCGTCCCGAGAGCTGCTGCAAACTGCGCGCGCCATCCCCATCGGTGCCATGGACGTGGACGCCGCAATTAAGCGTCTGAACGCGCTCAAACTGCAGGAGAAAGACGCGTCGCCGTCGTCGCATGTCCGAGACAGCAGCAACCAAGAGAGCCATCTCCATCACCAGCCTCATCAATCGCCGCACCAGCTGCACGTAGAGCTCCAGCAGGTGCGGCACGAGTGTGAGCGGCGCGTGAAGGAGCAGGAGCAGCAGATGCACTCGTGGCAGCACGAGATGCAGGTGATGCGCGCGCGGATGCATGCGCTCGAGCACGAGAACCAGCGTCTGCGCGACGTTGCGTCCGAAGTCGAGACGCACAAGCTGCAGATCCAGGACCAGCAGCTCGTGATCGATGAGCTGCAGAGCCAAGTCAAGCAGCTGCGGCTCACGAACTACCGCCTGCAGTACATCGTGCAGCAGGACGAGCCGCGCAACCACAGCTCGTTCATGCCACCGCGTCCGCCAGACATTTTTTGAGCACTCGAGAGGCACAGGAGAAGCGTGGTCTGTACACAAAGAACAAACGCGACGCACGACAAATGCGCATTTCCCTTTTGTGCTATTGCTCGCCAACGAATTGCGTCGGCGCTGTGTAAAAAAAATGACGAGAACGAGCACTGCGTTCGCAAACTTATGCTCCATTCGGGACCACTGCGAGCGGCTACTGGAGATCGACGGCGGACGAAGAAAATAAAAGAGAGAGCGTGCGTGCCCACCTTCCGGAATAATGTTATTAGCCAATATATAGATGTTCACAGCTATAAAAAACAGCAACGACGTGTTTGTGGGATCTGGTTACTTCTCAAGCAGCGCTCTCAGAAGCCTAGGCAGCAGCAGCATTCGGCTGATTAATACGCATTAATCATAATCAAAAACCAGCGTTATCGTACACTCGTTGGGTCGACGCTTGGGTGGAAAAGGTCGCGGCTGCGACGTAAAACTCCTGCACAAACTTCCCCATCTACGCGCACACGGGCATCAGCTGCAATGACAAATGGATCGCCAGCCGTTGGCGCGGACAGCGGACTTTACCTCGCATTCCAGATACGCCACCTGCGGCCACAGTCAATGCATGCATACAAGAGGGAGTTATTACCAATCGCGCAGCGGTTGTAACAACGGCTGCATGCGGATAGATGCCACTGAGTACCTCGTCTTCGACTGCTTGCAGTTGCTGCACCTGCTCCTCGGAGCAGTATTCAATCTCGGGCGCCGCTCTTCAGTGCGTCCACAAAGCAATGCAACAAGTCAATCAGCGCGTTGCACAGACGAGCAGGAGGTGCGCGCTCTATACAGGAAGCACTCGCGCGGTCGCCACCTGCTTCGCTCTTCGCGCCTGGTTCGACAGCAAGTGCTTGGACGCACCGGGCCGGCGCTCGGTCGGCAGCCACCGTCGCCGCGCGGATGCGCTCTGGTCGTCCTGCCGCAGCAGCGCCTGTGGGCTGCAGAGCACACGCGCACGGCACAGGCGCAAAAGCGAGGCTCTGCTTGGCGCTGATACTAACTCTGGGCACACACGCGCGCGCACACGTAGGTCTGCACGGCCGAGGGCTTGCCGACCGGCACCTCGCGTGGCCGCCGCATTATTGCTTTGCTTTCGGCAACAGTTCGCAAAAATGTTGCGTGAAGGTACCTAATCGCGTTTTCGCGCGACCTCATTTCCAATGTTGCTCGAGCACACTCGTACCTTCGCGCGACCTCGAATCCATGCGTCACAGACGCACTACCATTTAGGACTGGAGCACAGCACGTGACGATGGTGATGCTCGTGCGGTCGGGAATCCAGCTGCTGGCGCTGCAGCGCATGGCGGGCGCCAGTGTGCGCGCGGTCGCGCTCGGAGACCGCCGCAGTACGCGCTTCACTGCTGCGGAGCTGCACACGCCGCTCTGGCGAAGCTTCAGCTCCAAGTACGTGCCATTGGGAGTGCCACTTGTCTCTGTGTGCTGGGTCTGATTTTCGGTCGCGCGCTTCCATTGCAATAGGGCTCCAGACGCGGCGAGCGACAGCAAGAAGGAGGGCGACGATGCACCGCTGACGAACGAGAAGCTCTGGGACTCGGTGCTCAAGAACCAGCCGGAGCAGGGCGACAAGAAGAACGGCGACCTGCTCTACGAGTACCCGCGCAAGGTGCGGCGCGCGAGTCCAATGGCGCTATCTACCGCTCGGGCTGGCGCTGACTAATGGGGTCATGTCGTGCGTGTGTGATCGCAGAGCTACTTTGGTATCCTCTCTGCTGGATCGTTGGCGCACGTACGTGTGTCGTGCTATGTATGCTTGCGCCGTGCAAACAGCAGCGCTAACTCACTACTTTGCGGCGTGCACAGATCGCGTTTTGGTCGTGGCTCAAGGGTTACGAAGAGAGTCTGGCGGAGAGTACGTGCGCTATCCAGCGCTCCTGCATTGCCATTGCAGCTGGCCTCACTGTGTATGGTGGTTTTTGCAGTGCTCCCGCTTTCTGTGGGCGAGCCCACGCCGCTGTCATGGATCACGAACGATTTCGGCTCGACGCTGGGCTTTGGCTCGAGCATCCTGCTGGCATTCCTCATTGGCTTCCACGCTCGCGTACGTGGAACAAGCAAGCGTTTGCTCGCTTGCGCACCCAGGACTGACGCTTGCGCTGTGATGATCTAGCGAGCGGTGGCGCGAATCTCGGTGGTCAGCGGCGGCGACAAGCTGCGCATCACGACGCACAAGTTCTTTGGGGTACGCCTCCGTTCGTTGGCGTCCAGAGAGGAAAGCAAAAGCAAAGCGCTAATTGTCTCCATTGCATTAGGACTTTGGGAAACCGTTTGATGTCCCAGCGGCGTACGTGTCGGCGAACCCAAACATGACCAACAACATCATCATGAAAGTCGCGAACCACCGTGCGTTCTACCTCGTCGATGTCAAGGGCACGTTCTACAACCGCAAGAAGCTCGAGAGCATGATCACGTTCCGCACCGATTTCGTACGAGTTGACGTTGGTGCATCGTCTCACTCTTGCGTGGTCTAACGCTGCCACTGTTGTGTGTGTGTCTTGTTGCTCTCACTGTGTGTGCAGTCTGCGCACAAGGATATGATCCCAGACGAAGAAAAGATGATTGAAGTGCGCACGGACCTGCCGCGCACCGAGTGGAAGCAGCTGGCGCAGGCGGCGGCGGTACCGAAGAAGCGACCAGCGTTCCAGGACAAAGCGCAGCACAACGTGCTCGGGCGCAAGCCCGCAGGCGCTCGAAAGAGCAAAGGCGGCAAGAAGAAATAGAAGAGACTCGCCATATTGTTTGCTGTAACACACAAAACAGAAGAGCGCAAGCAAACTTGCTTCACGAGCTCTTGCATTGATACGTCTGCATTGATCCTTTTTGCTTTGCAGTGAATACATAAAGGGCGAGGATTTAATGGTGTCTGTTTGCCTCAGATCCATCCAGGCTTTAGTCTCGGAATCTCGACGACTACGAAAACCCGTTGGACGCCTCGACGGCGGCCGCGAGCAGCAGCGCTTCGTACAAGTCCCGCGCATTGTCGACGAGCCGATCGGCGTCGATGCGATCCGAGAGATCGCGGAAGCACAGCAGCACACTCATCGCATCCTCAACCGCCAAGATCTCGTCTCGGAACTCGCGCACGGCAGCCACACAGAGCAGGTTGATAAACGAGAAATTGCAGGGCGTGACACTGAAGATCGCGTCCCACACTTGCCACACTTGCGCCATCTCAAACTCCCGCGACATCAGCACGCGCACCCACCGCAGCGAAAACATTTGCGGCTCGATGCCTAACTGCGACAGATGCCGCGCCGTCGGGGGGTCACAGCGGCGCAGGATGTGGTTGTGGATGCTGTTCATTTGGTCGTACAGCGGCGACGCTGTGGTCGACTCGTCCGTGTGGCCCATGACGTATGACGCGATCGAAGTCGGAGATGACGCACCATGCGCTTTTTTGCGGCCAGCAATCTTTCGAGACGAAGACGGCGGCGGTGCCTCGGGGCAGTACGCACCGGCCATTCGAATCATCACTTCCTCCAGCAGCAGGTACGCATCGTGCTCGAGAAACTCGCCACTCGTCATCTCGCGGATAATCTCCTCCACAGCGTCTCGACAACAGCTACAAGAGAAACAAACACACACGCGATGAGTTGCGACATTGTAGAGTTGCGTGCAAAAATGCGAAAATGGCGTACTCGGAGTAGCGCGCTGCGCCGCCAGCAAACGGACTCATGCGGAGAAACGTGTCTCGGTCCAAGTACGAGCTATCGGGTTGGATGTCGATGAAGCTCTCGACGTACACGTACGAACCATCGTCCGAGTCGCTTTCTGCCTCGTTGTACACTTTCTCAAACGACGACGTCGACGACATGTTCGCGCACATGTCTACATCGCCCCCCTTTGCCGATTTCTGGACCGGCCACTGTTCGATGTAGAGAAGGTAAACGATTGTTGCCAGCAGCTCGCCCATGCCCTTCAAAAGAAGCCAACCTAGTTAGCTAAAATGTTATGCTGCGTGCGACCACCCACGAGAGCACATTACAGGTACCTGGTTGTAAGAAACCTCGGGGTGGGCATTCGAGTACGTGTACAGAACCCGAATGAGCGCGCACTGCACGACAGGGTCTCGAAAGTGCGGCATAGACCCGCGCGTCCGTCGAACGTCCTTGTAAATATCGTACAGCAGAGCGTCTTCGGTCGACTCACAGAGATGGATAAACTCCTGTGGAATCCAGCGCGAAATGTGGTCAGTCTCATCTCGCATTTTTGCCGTCAGCAAAACTCGGAAAACACTCCAAACTAGCGTACCTCACACGTTTGCGCTCCTCGAAGAGACTCGCTGAAAATGCTATGGCGCTTGCGCAACGCAGAGTACTTTTGCCGCTTCTCTCGCACTGTCGGGATCCAATCCTTGAACGGCACGTCCAGCGGCAGGCAGTCCAGCCAGAGCTTCCACGCGAGATTTCGCATACACGACCACGACAGCGCGCCTTTCATCACTTGGGTGCGCACGTCTTCGCTGTTGGACTTGACAAACACCTCCAGGAACTCGTCCACGCGGGCGCGAGGCTCTCGGGATTGGATCTCCCTCAAGGTCGCCGCGGAGACCGTACTGGACAACCGTCGGCGCGCCGCGCTTCTTCCCTCGAGCAGCACTCCGTGGCTCACTTTCTCGATCGTGGCGCAGATTGCTTCGGCCCAATCGCTCGCATCTCGCACATGCTCCGCGCAGAGAAACCACGTCTTGTCGGTCGTCACGACCATCACCACTTCCTCCAGCACGTCGATGTGCGCACTGTGCAAGTGCACGCAGCCAAGCGGTGGCGCGTCGCGCTTGTTCAGATTGTAGTAGTAGAGTCCGAGATCCGCCATGCTCGAGCCCGCGAGCACGACGTCAAACTGCTTCCACACGGCTGGATCGCCCACTTCGAGCATCAACCGTCCAGACTTGAGTTTGGGCTGCACAACACACATAAATACACACATATATAGCCACACTAGCATTAGCACCCGCAGCGCATCGTATGCACATATACATTCACACGCGCAAGGTCCTACCAGCAATCGGTTCAAGATCGGCATCTGGAGCGTAAAGTGGCGGAACAGACGAGACCACATCGACGCGCCGTCGTCGCCAGAGGCGGACGTTGACGCGCTCGCGCCGGACGCCAGCGCCTCGGCGCTCTTGAAGTCGACGCGCAGCACCTCCACGTGTTCGCGCTCTGCACTGAGGCTACAGCCACAGACACAGAGAGAGATTGAGGCGGCGAGCTCTGCAATGCGGCGCTCGTTCTCGCGTCGGAAGGATTTCGATGCTGCTGCTGTGGAAAGAAAACAGCAACATAGCATGAAGGGGTACGCTGGTACAATTTGGGACACGTTGGTCCCGAACTTGGTGACAAGTCGTCCCTTGTCCAGACGATGATGGTTCTATTTTTAGCATCAGGAAACATACCCCCTACCTGCACGCAATACAACCTACAATTCGGGATTTGAGAACAGAAACTGTCCAAAATACTGTAGTTTGACTCTCTAAACTAATGTTTCACATGGAACCTTTCAAGATCCAAGCTTACTTGCATAGAAACACAAAAAGGCTTGATACCAAAGTATCAGACGCAATTTCGACATGAGCGCGGCGCGGCGAGTGCGGCTCGACGTGCCGATCGCGTCGCACCTCGAGACGTTCCGCCACGGGAGCTCGAGCGACGCGATGCGCAACGCGCTGGCGCAGATCGCGATCCGGCTCGTGGACGCCGAGGACCGCGAGCTGTTCCAGCGCGCAAATGGCGCCACTACGCTGCGTATGCTTTGTGCGCGCGCCAAGAGGCCGTGAGCATCGAATCTCGACTAAGAGACCATCTGTGTGCAGGCTGCATTGGACCATTTGGCGCGCACCTCGGAAGAGCAAGCGACTCTGGACAACGCCTGGCGAGAACCCAGAGCGTTTGGCGCCACGTGCGCTTGAGTTTGTCGGCTGTAGAGCGACGCTTCTCTTGCATGTTGACTGGTGGTTCTTGTTTGGTTGTGTCTGCAGTTGGGTCGAGCACGAAGTCCACGATTCGCTCGCGCTGACGCGTACGCAACCAGCTTCTCAGCCGTTTCTGTGTCGACGATCGCTCTGAGCTAACTCTCATCCATGGAAACATTGATTGAATGAAACCCAGTGGTCTCAATCTGCCACGCAAGTGTCGATGCCGGCATTGCCCAGGAGATGAACGAGATGCGCGCGATCTCGCTGCTGCTCGCGCTCGCCCACGACCTACCAAGCGCCGCATTGCATGCGTGCCAGCTCTATGCTTTGGAATGCGTTCGTAATCTGAGCTTTCTCACGCCTGATTGGACGCTACTTCCGCCGAGCATCGTTGACGATCTGTGGCGAGCGCTCCTGGGATCTCGCCAGGTAAGAAGCACACTGCATACCCACAGCTTCGCATGCCGATTCTTGCTTGTATCATATTACGTTCACCTGCTATTTCCACGTCACCGCACAGACTCAGCGCCAGGAGGTGCTTGCTGATATTCTCGCCAACATCGCCTTTCACGGCCCAACCCTCATCAACGCGACCCAGCCTCGCATTGCGTCCATTCTCTCCATATTCTTCGCAGCGACTGCGGTTTCAACACTCCAAATCGCGCTCGCTGATCTCCTCTGCAACCTGTGCTGCGATCCAGCGTACTGTCTGGTCCTCATCTACGAGCTAGATGAGCGAAAACCTCCGAGCTATCGTCGCCACAGCGGTGCCGTGTGCTTCACCGACCTTACTGAAAAGACCGTCGACTGTGCGTTGCGACAGAGCATGGAAGCGCTCGCACATATCTCCTGGAGCGATCCTTCGGGAAAGCGGAGCATCCAGAAGCTGGGGCTCTCGAGTTACTTGAGATTGTTTGCGGCCGAACCAGCCGTTAATAACTAACTCCAAGAATAGTTGACCGTCGTCGTCGTTGCCTCAGCCCAACGTGTGAGGTTCGTTTCATACCAGCATCTCAGTCAAATCGCTTCTGTTCTCATTCTCACATCTAATTGACCAGCAGCACCTACCATGGCTCGTCGCGGCATAATGAACGACTTTCATGCGCATGCATACACTCCGCCTGCAATGATTCCTGCTCCAACGCAGCAGCGCGTTGTGTCCCCGAAAGCTCGCGGAACTATGCGCGCGGCAGCCACGGCAGCTCGCCACGCACGTCAGGTGCGCGAACAGCGTGCTGGTTTCAGCAAAAGCGTCAACCCGCAGGATGGCGGAATTCGCGTGGCCAGTCCAGTGAACCATTTGGCGTGCTCGGCTCCCGAGAAGCAATTCCACGTCAAGAAAAACCTCCACCTTCACTTCAATACGGACGCCATGACGAAGCCTGAGCTTCCCTCGATGATGACAACGCAGCCAACGAGCAATGCACCGCCTCCAAGGGTTCAATTTGCAATTCCAGCTGAGAACCCCGAGGACGAGCAACCTGTGCCGATCGCGCACGGGCGGCGGCGCATGTCGAGTGTGACGCTGAGTATGGACTCTCCCGAAGGAGCCGAATTCGGAGAAGTTGCGCACGACGGGCCAAAAAAGTCAAGTGGTTTGGAAAAGGGGCGGGCGGCACCGTATACTTGTCGATTTACCTCCCTGAGCTCAAACTGGTCGCTGTCGAGGAAGTGGTCGTTTACAAGGAGGAAGAGTGTCACATGGTCAAGCACGAGCTCCACGCGTTGCACGAGAACCTCGCTCCGCTTGGTGCTACCCCCACAGCCGCCAACCCGATGCAGCGGCGGTGGGTTCAGCAGTTTGTTTTCCGCAAACGCAAAGCCGACAGTGTGTCCATACCAAGTCTCGTTCTATGGCGCGTATTTGACGCCAGCAAAGTGCGCTGTGTCAATCGTGATGGAGTTCATGGGCATGGAGTCTTCAAGACCTGGTCTGCAGCATCTCGATCCCGGAGCCAGTCGTTCGTTGCGCTGCGTTCTGTTGCCTCACTGCGCTGGAGTACATGCACAACCAGCGGTAAGAGTGCTTGTGGCTTGCATCCTTGCCTTTTTTTCTGCTGTTTCGGTAGTTGTGCTTAGAGTTGCGTGCTTCTGCTCTCTGCTGTGTGTAGAATGATCCACCGCGATATCAAGCCGGCCAATATCTTGCTCAATCGCAAAGGAGACTTCAAGGTACAAACTGACGTTCGTTTCCTGTACTTGTGTGCGTGAGCCACCACCCTCATGCTTTACGACGTCTTGTTTGTGCCCAGGTCGCTGACTTTGGCCTCGCGGGGACGTTGTCCAAGTCGGCGTCCAATTTCTCCGAGTTTGAAGGCACAATGATGTACATGGCCCCCGAACGGATCATTGGGAAAAGCTACTCGTATGTCAGCGACATTTGGTCGCTTGGAGTCTCACTGTTCGCATTAGCCACTGGCGCGTATCCGTTTGCAGTCGACGATGGATTTTTCGGACTCGAAGAAGCTATTTGCACTGACCCATTGCCACCGATGCCGAACCGGTTCACTCCCGAATGTCGTGATTTCATGAAAGGGTTGATTCGACGCGACCCGGGTTCCAGATTCACAGCGACTCAGGCGCTTTCTCATCCTTCCTTGCGCGGATACGAAGGCAGCGCAGCGCATCGCGACTTTGAAGACCTATGGCGCAAGATGCCGCTGCGACCCGCTATGAAGCCTGAGGATGCAGCAGGAGTCGTCCAGGTCGTGACGGATTACTCACTCCGCCACCCAAATGAAGTAACTCTTCCCAGTGCTTCTAGTCCGAGTGGGAGAAAAGCTTCCGCTACAGTGAGCCCGCACTCACCGTCGCCGAGGCATAACGTCTTCACTCACTTCACCAATTTTCTCGGCTGTGCCGGGAAGAAAAGTGCATCGGACGTGGCTCACGAGACCAGCCATGTCGACCAGCTGGCGGGAGACTGTGGTGTCTCCAGAGACTATCTCCTCGGTCTCTTCCATCAAGCACGTGCGAATTAAGCTAGAAAAGAATGCGCTCGCACCATACCTCCAACAACCAGTTATCGGTGGTCCAAGCTATGGTACTTGGCCGCGATGGCTCTCTTCTCAGCCAGCTCTCGCTCAATCTTGGTGATGACGGATTTCGTAGCAACTTTCATTTCCCCGACCACATTGCGCTCTTGTAACTCCAGCAATTGTTGGTCGATTTGCTCCAGCAGAGTTTGTTCTTTCTCGTTTTTCTTCGTCACCAACTTGTCCAGCGCCGGATTTGAGCGCACTGGCATATGATAGCGTCGCACGCACCCATTGCTGCCATACCGGCCTCCGTCTGTCTCATCGTAGCACAGCCATCTTCTCGCACGATGTATCATGCACGACGCCGACACCGATATTGCCAGCCCACTTGGATCAGTTCTTCGGGTTGGACACGAGCGCACGCACGCTAACTCGCACGCTCCAGGGTGGTACAAGCATGCATACCGATTGTTTTGCTCCTCGGAATACTCGCGCTTGCAGAGTCAGCACTGCACGCGCCGCTTTTGATGGTCGTGCAAGATGGAAAGCTTGGTGCCCATCTCTTCCGCCACTTTCCTGCTTGCTAATGTGGTGCTTTTTTGAATCTGCTGCTGCTGGAGCAGAAGGCTGTGCTTGAGCTCAAACGAAGCGCGCACCATGATACGCTGGGACCACAGTTTTACCCACTGCTGGAACTTCTCTTTGAGCAAGCGCCGTTGAGTGCCACCAAACATCAACTTGCCAAGCTCCGACCTTTCCAGGCTATAGTGTGAAGCGCGGCGATGCTTCCTTTTGAGGCGGCTCACCTCTTTACTTTTGTCGATTCGTTCTTGACGCAAACCCTTCAGCTTTTGCTCTAATCGAACCACTTCACGCTCACTGCATTGCACAATCGCTTTCCGGGTGATCGGTTCTGTCAGCAGCAAGAAATATCTCTGATGGAGTTGTTCACGCAAGTAGATTGTCTCAAAACGCTGAGGCCGGCCATGGATGACTTCCGAGTCCATCGTCGAGTTGATGAAATGGATTTTCTTGTAAGCTTTCGCAGCGATGTCTTCTTTCTTGATTGCTTCTTCAAGCGCCTCGTTTGCTTCCTTGAGCCGTTTTTGACAAGCTTGTGCATGTTCGCGCTTCATTTTTGCATCGGCAACAACATTCTCTCGTTCATCCATGATCCTCTTGAGCTCGGGCCCCAATTGGCGCAGGTTGGCTTCGAGTGGAATAAGCCTTTGGACCCAATACGTTGCTCGCTCCACCTTCTCGATCCAGACGAGCTCCACTTTCGAGAGAGTGTGGAACATCTCCACTGTCGCCACCATCCTCTCTTGCGCAAGTTTTGCTTCAAAAGCGGCTCGCTGTTCTGCAGCGACTCGCTGCGCCTCGCGCACACGCTCTGCCAGGCGGCTTGCTTCCAACTCTGCAGCCATTTTCCCAACAATAGCTTGCTGAATGAGGTACTTGCCAAACTGGCGCTCGAGCGCTTCAGCCTGGGCAATAGCGAGCTCTCGTTCTCGAATCTGGGTCGCAAGTCCGTCTTCCTTCTCGATATGAGTTCATTCGCGGTGAAGGCGGTGCTGCTCATTTTTGCCCAACTTGATCTCGAATCGCCGAGCTGCCTTATCATTGGTGTGATTCCGATCCTCCACCATTTTTGCGTACTTTGTTTTCATTGCCTCAATCTCAAGCTGGCGGGTATACTCGCGCATTTCCATCTCTGCGTTTGCCATGGCCTTGCGTTCTTGCATATACAGAACCGCCTCCTCCAGGTAAAACTTGCGGCAAAATCGCTCCTCTGCGAGCATCTCTTTTCTCCGATTCTCGAGGCGAATTTGCTCTTCTTCCTCGAGCCGGCGAATCTCTTCCCGTCGCGCGATTTTCTTCTTTAGAATCCCCAGTTTCGCCATTTCTTGCTGCCATGTCGAGTGCAAAAGCTCATAATTTTTCTTCCGAGCAAACCAGAGACGATCAAACCCAAGGTGAGTGTGCACAAACACTTGCTTCAGCGTGTCTGACGGGATGACTGCGTTGTTGAGAACGCTTTGAAGCTCTTTTGAAACGTACAACCCTTCTTTGACGCTTTCCACACATAATTCTTCAATGACGCTCCCAAGAAGCTCGCTTAGAACGTCTTCGGACAGTTCAGACACATGCATCGCATCTCGCTCGCGTGCAAACCCAGCACGTAAATCTCTGTTTGTGTTGGCTAGCTTGTCTTCCATGAACGCCATGGCCATTCGCTTTTCGCACGCTCTCGTCACACGCATGTGATCTAGTCGACTCTGGTGGGGGTGGGCTGGTTTACCACGCCTTTTGAGGGACACGCGTGCAAAGTGTTGCAATTGTTTAGCCTCAACAGCAGCAGATTCAAATAGCTTCTTTCTCTCCGAGAGCTGATATTGCAACTGGAGCGAGAGCTCTTCCTTTGACAAAACTTGTCATACGATCCGCTCTTCTTCTTCTTTCTTCACTCGCCATTTGACGATCTTGCGAACTAGTTTGTCTTCCAAGCTCATTTGCTTCAGTTCTACGCTCTCTTTGACTTTTTCACGCTGATAAAACTTGCGAGTCGTCTGTCCCTCGCTAGCCATTGCGACCCACTCTTCTTCTCGAAAGATCAATTCGTACGCAGCCACTTCGCGTAGAGGGAAAAAGAACGCTCCCTTCCAATCAAGACAACTCAACACTATGCAGCTGTCTTGTTCACGATAGTACGTGACCTTCGCGAATCCGAACTTTGTCCTGACGATGGTGCCAGGAGTCCTGTAACTCAAATAACTGACCAATCCATCTGCTTTTGCTTTCTCGTCTTCCGTATTCACGAGCTCGCTCTGGACAAGAGCAATTTCCTCCTTCACGATCCTATACTCATCATTCATTCGATCGCAGATTCGAGTCATTTCGTCGCTATTTCTCACGAGAGATGGGACGTGGAATTCTGCAAACTCCGCTTCTTCCTCAACCCCTTCGATAGCGTGGCTTGCAGCCTGATCCACAGCAACTCATACTTTTCATACCAGAAACCCGCGATTTCAAAGCAAATTTGACTATAAAAACCTACCTCGCGTTCTTTTCGTGCACTTGATAACTCCTTTTCCGCTGCTTCCAGTCTATTGAACGCTGCCAAATCCTCCTCAATGAGACGAACAGCTCGCGCGTAATCGTGCTCCACCAGCGGCAATCTTTCCACCACAAACGCGTTCTCAACGTGAACATTCTCAAGAAGATCTCGCTATGATACAAGAACATGATTACAAGAACTTGAATCAGCTAACAGTTGAAAAGCGAGAGTCCATTGGTGACGTGAAACCACGCTTTTCCTCACCTGAACTGCGAGCAGTGTCGCGAAACGTGCGTGAAGCTCGTTCAACTGGTGGATGCGAAAGTGAAAATTCTTGAGTCGCCCGTGAAACAAAACATTACCTTGAAAAGAAGCGCGATGAATCTCTTGAGTGACGCGTGGATACAATGGGTCCGACCCCGATACGTTGGCCAGCAGCACACCTCGATCGAACCCATGTCGAAAGTTGAACTTGTCGATCGCTTCCGGGTTCATTCGATCGTAGAGAACAGAATCGGACAATTGGATAAAACGTGCCTCCTTCTCGAGACGCACACGCTCATTCTCGACACTTTCTAGGTGTTTTGCAGTTTTAAATTTCAATGCTGGGCCGCCAGCGCCATGGCCGCGATGCACTTCCACATCGTGATCCAGACTAGGATTTGCTCCGCGCATGTGGTCTGGTTCGTCAAACTACATCGACATCTCTTTTCCGCATTGCTTGCATTTCACGCCCATGTCATATTTTGATCCCCAATTTTTCACATCCCGATGCTCACAAGGATATTAACCACAAACGGCAAGCTGAAAGTTGGGAATCTTTAATTGCTCTTTCACTGCACGGTCATGGTCAGCCTGCAAGTTTGCGAGCTCTCTCTCGTTCTCGGCCACTATCTCTTCAACGAGCTGATTTTCTTGTCGAATCCGGAAGTCTCGTTCTTTTCGATCTTTCTCCCATTTGTCGCCAATATGTTTCTCCTTTCGCTCCCACGTTTTCTTCGCCAATGCCAATCGCCCCTCCATGTACTGCTGCGCATACTTTTCTTTGACGTCATGCACAATGTCGTCGGTTTTGATATCGAGCGGGTTGACGCTTTCTTCTTGCATCAATGCATTCTTCCTTCTCTGTACCTGGAAATCAATTTGTGCCGATATGCTTTCGTTGTATGCCGTAAGACGAATGGCATCGCTGTGCGACTTCATTTTCCGTCTCGCGGGGTCATGCTCTTTCTGTTTCCGGAACCACTCGTCTTCCTCGTGTTCCCGTCGAGCAGCTTGTTGCTCTTCCAAAATCGTCTTGTTTGTCTCGTTCTGCAGTTGTCGAACCTGCTCCTCTTTCTTAGTGTGAAGGGCACGTGCTTTTGCCTCTTCATCTCGTTTTACTTGTATTGCTTTCGCATACGCGCTCGATAGAAAAACAGCATTGACACTGTCAATTTGGTACCACTTGTCCTTGACTGACTTCGGGGGATCACTTCCTTGATTGCTTGTGGATAATGTCCCACACAGCTGGAAAATTCAACTTGCGTTATTGCTGAAGGCAACAACGACCAGCACGTGATGCCTATAAATGACTACACACCTTGTGCGTGACGCATAGCTTGGATTTTCCTTCTCGCCATTCAAATCGAAGCCCCACAGTCATCAACTCCTTCTGGTGCGATCCATCAGATGCTGACTGGGGGAGCAGATCTGATTTCATTTTCGCCGTGTGTGTTGTGTTAGTCCCGAGAGCTGGATGGGCGTTTTCCGTTGCAGACTTGAAGCTGCCGTAGTCTCCGAGACTAGTCTTCGACTTCAGCATTTGCGGCTCAACCAGAGCAAACTTGCGCGATAAAAATCTCATCCTACGATAAGAAACACAATTTAGTCATACAACCAACCAGGCACAATTTTTTATGACTACGTAAGCTTATCCTTACTGGGAAAGTTCATTGCCAGTGAGGGATCCAGGCGTGACACCTGCTTTTAGATCTGCTCTGTTGTCATCTGCATGATTTCGCCCCAAGGCTTTGCGTGCAGCGACATCTTGGTCGATCTGGTGCGAAACTTGGACAAACAAATAAAGCGCAATAAAGTAAAGAGAGATGCAATGCACTTGAAATATACACATGCGCGAACCTCTTTTTTGATCTCCACTCGCAGCATTTTTGCATATTCTCCGCGGCTGAGCCGTTGCTCATGACCATGAAGAAGCTTCGAGTCCCAAGTTTTCGCGCGACTCTTTTCGACTAGGACCAATTCTTTGAGCAGCTCAGCACACCTCTCGCTACTTGTTTGCTTCGATTGCAAGCGAATAGTTTTCACCAACTCAGATACAAAGTGCTTTTCTTTTTGAACCAGTCGAGTCCGCTGTTCTTCGTCTCTGAAATCATCTATGCGCTCTTCGTATTTGCCGACGTTATTTACAATAAATTGACGCGATGCTCTCCATCCAAGTTCACTTCGAAGATTAAACTCGAAACAGCAGCACATTTTGCTTCCAAAATACTCGAAATGGAGCTCCCCAGTCCGTAGAACCTACGTATATCATCGCAGTCAAGCATATGCCTCAGTTTGATATCCGCATCAGCTCCCCTTGCGCCAATAAAACCACATTCACTTACTTTCCCAATCGGATCTCGAAAGACACATTCCTGTAGACAGTCGTAGTCGGCTCCGATGTAAAACTTGAAACTCTGGATTGCTTTGGTAGAGCTGCCCTCCGAGTCTTTCTCGACACTTGCATCTCCAGCCACCCCCTCGCCTTCGAAATCTCTCGAGTCATCAATGCAGCTAAGACGAATTACTAGCTGCACCTGATAGCCACAACGCTTCGGAAACCGAAAACTTCCTTTCAGTCGACCACTGATGTAAGGCTTCTCTAAATGCATCCCGTCCAAATGCTCAGCAAAGCACACCCTCGACGTTTTCGCCGAGTCTCGCCGCTGCCACCACTCGATGTACCCCTTCAGCGGGAATATGCACTTGCGAAGCTTGTTTCCTCCTTGCTATAACACAAGTTTCACGACTGTTAGCAAACAAAATCGACAGCCGCGAACGAGAGGAACTTACGTGGTATCTCATGATCGCGTGCATCAGGTCTGCGCGAAGATTCGACTTTTGCTGCTCCACGAAGCGGTCACGGACGTCTGCAAGTCGGGTTTTAGCGACTTCAAGTTCCTGTTCCGCTAGCACCTTGTACTCTCCCCATTTCCACTTTTCGGTCGCCAGGTTCTTGGCTTTCTTGTAGTGATCACGAACAGGACCCGTAGCATTCTTCAAGAGCTCAAGCTTGCTCGCCATTGTGACCTGAGCAAGCGTTGCATTGGGATTGGTGTAGGGGACAGTGATGGTTTGCAACGAGAGGTCACTATCAGTGGAGCCATTGCTTGCGTTTTCTGACTGAAATATACCACGGGCAATTCGGTGTGATCCTTGTCGATATCACTGACAACGGCCTCAAGCTTGGTTTCACTTTCTTGCACCGACTTCAGCGATACTCGGAACGAAGCCTCCGATCGCACCGTGATTTGCACTCGCTTTTCAATGTTTCCCAAACGAGAGTTCAAGTCAGCGAGCTGCTGCATCTGGGAAGCGCGCCGCGTCACCAGGATATGGAACTGCATCTTCTCATCTTCGTTCGCATCTCGTCGAGGGGGACCTGCGAGAGTCTGGCTGAGCTCGTCATGTTCACTGCCGATTTGCTTGATTTCAGCTAAGACTTTGTTGTTTTTCCGCTCCAAAATTGTTCTCCGTTCTAACGCAAGTGCACTTGTGACTTGTTCGATTTGCTCCAGTTTCTCCCGAAGCCGCATGACACTGGACCGGACTTCCATGAGTTCAATTCGCTTCAGTTCGTGTTCGGCAATGTATCCACGCGCACTTGTTACTCCAGCGGTGAACTCATTTATAACATGATGGATTTGTCAGTCCTAATAAAAAAAACAACGATGGGTTCGTTTTCAATAGAGAGCGATAAACTTACCCATGCCAGGTCGGTGGCCTCCACTAGTAGCTGAATTCCACTCGCCAGCTTGAAATGACATGTCAAACACACCGATCGACGGTTTCGTGACGGTTCGGTCAAAGTTGCGCAGCACATCCTCGCTTTCCTGCTGGTGCATGTACTGGATCTCGCCCTTTGTTTGCTCCACGCGGCGTTCAAACGCTTCTTGTACGTCCTGGGCGTGAGTCTGTGATTCGTCAAACGCCTTGGCCTCTTCCAGTTACTTCTTCCAAAAATTCACGTTCATCTGCCGACGATGAACAACTTGATCTGCTGCATCTTGCTCCTTTTGCGCACGAATGCGGCGCTTTTCCTGCAAGTCGCGGTCCATGCGGTCTCTTCGCTTCTGTTCAATGTCAGCGAGAATGCGAGCGTGCTGCTCCTTGTATGCTTCCTCCTTCATTTCACGGAAGCGCGAGAGCGGCGGCGCATTGCTCTTGTGCATTTCTTGAGCCCAAACTGCAATTCCGCGTCGGCGTTCGTGGCTTCTTCATACTCCTCGAGGAATCGGCGCTTGATGAAGCCGTACATTTGGGTGTCGGCATCCATTTGGTGCACATCACGGACATACTCGCGCAACACACGGCGACGGCGCAGCGGCGGAATCTCGGCCACCCGCTTCGCTGTCGCCATCGCGCGTTTGGCCTGGAAGGGGAAAATAAAAGCAAGCAAGGCAACCGTGGTCATCTCAACACGAGAGTTCAGAGCAATGAGCACGACAGCTGCGCTCTCACCTCGGAGATCGCCATCTCCTCAAAACCGGCCACGTATTCCTTGGCCTGCTCCACGATCGGCCCGAGCACATTGAAACTTTGGATGAGCTCCTGTTTGTCGGCCAGCGCGTCCTCGCCGTCTTCGTCCTCGCCGCCGTCTTCTTCCATCCACAGCTCTACGCCACCAAGAACATGCACCGCTGCTCAGTTCAACACACACATAGCGCAAGCGTAATGTAACCACTAGACGCACTGACCATCTCCTCCATGGTGAAGTCCTTGATCGCGAGTCCGCGCGAGAGCCACTCGGCGAGCGCCTCTTCCTCGAGCTCGTCGGCCTCGCCCGCCTTTTTCTTCGCCTTCTTGGGCGCCTGCGCCACACGAGCCGAGCGCGCCTGCATACGATCCGCCTGCCTGCTTCTCGCTCCGCGCTCTAACTCGCGCTGCGCTTCGTCGCAATCCACACGCTCATCGCGGCGCCAAGTGGCGCATTTTGTGGTGCTTGAAGTTTATGAGCGCGCCCCACCGCAACAACTTAGACTCAGTATAGAATCAGACTCAGCTAACTGTGTATAGTAATTCATGTCAGATATGCTTGAAAGTAGGCAAAATTACGGAAATGCAACCTGGAGTGCACCCATTGGACTGATGCTGGGTGGACATTTCGGCGGCCACAGGTTCTGGGTATGAGCTCCACAAACGCGATGTGCGCACTGGGATCACATATATCAATTTCGTTGCACATATCATGTTTAGTTTGTTGCGCGCGCGCAGTGTGTGCCACACGCAATGAGAGCGGGTGCACATTTTCTGAGGGCGTGTGACTCCTCTGGAGCACCTTTAGCTAGCTTCAAAAGGAATGCTTCGAAGAGGGGATGCACCTAAAGAAGGCTGATGGAAACGGACAGTTCTTTGCTTTCGTCCAGGTCGACGAGCAGCTCCATTTTCCAATTAGCCTGGTTCGACAAAAGTTCGACTCTCCGGCACTTACCCAAGAAATAAGAGCCTCAATAGCTCAGCCCGAAACATAGATGCCAAGTGTTGAGGTGATTCGTATCGATGTGCTTGCGCACTTGATCCAAGAACGAAGCGAAGACCCCGACTTGAGATGCTGCTATCCAAGTAAATTCTGCAACAACCCACGAGTCACGAAGCGCAACGGCGAGTTGCATCGCTTTTGCGAGGCTCACCGCAAGAGAGCCAATGAAAACCAGAGACGCCAAGACGAGAGACGCAAGCAGCGGGCATTGGCACAACAACGGCAAATGGAAGCGTCAGTTCCAAGCCCAGTTGCGTACGATCAAGACAAGTTTGACAGTGTGATCTCACCCCTCGGCCTCGACGAAGCCGATTTACGCGTCCTAGAAGCGTTCCTCTTCGACTTCGATATCGACCTTGACAACTCGACCGATTCACTTTGCTTCAACATGTCCATATGATTCCCGATAGATGACAATCCTACGCTCAAGTATGCTTTTGGCCGAGTAAACGAAACATTGCCCCATATACACACCACACGGCTACATATACAAAAACATGTCGCCACTGTTTTGCTTCTATCCAAGTACTATACTGTGTTCACTTCCGTTCGGAGTATCCGCTAATGAAATGCACTTTTGACTACACATATTGCGATCACGAGCTGCTGAGCCTAACGACTCTCCAGTAATGCATGCTTCAGAATCCCGCCTCTTTCATTACGGGGCTCGAGTTGCTGGAAGTTTGGACTGATGGGAGACATGCTTTCTTGCCTTGATGTATGCAACTGAAGTGATGATTGCGTGTAATAATCCACACTTCGTCATTTACACCGCCCATTCGCTCGCATGCTCATCACCAGTCACCTCTTGGCGCTAGGGTGGGAAACCGAAAAGACTTTAGAGATCGTTTTGCCCGCCCACAATGGTGAGAGCCCAGCAAGCACTTGCCGTACCGAGGCATATTCCGCCCCTGCGTCACACGGTCGACGTGGCACAGATGCGTACGTATTCGTATTGTGCTGCTGATTTAGACTGAGGCGTGCGTGCCCGCAGGATATTTAATTTTAAAAAATCCGAGTTGCTACGACGTACAGAAGACGGGACAAGTCCACCCAGTGGTTAAAAATCGATTGGACCCACTCAATCATCATTTTTTTAGGGTTCAAATTGAGTGGGTTTCCGCACCTTTCTATGTCTATTGATATGTCTTAGGACGTAATTTTGAGACGTAGCACTTTCGCAGACTGCGCGCTGTATCGTTACTCCAGCCGACAATATGACAAAGCGACCCAGCAGAGGGCTAACGCCACACCGCTTTTCTCTCCACCATGGCCATTCGCATCGAGTTTCGTGCGACTTCGTAATTATGAACGATCCCAGGCATTTGCGACCTTCTACACTTTGCTCGCGACCACATGCTCACAGCAAAGCGCGGCATTGGCAAATCACACAGGCTAGATACAAAAAGGCTACTAAATGGCAGTACGACACGATATGCGCCTGCTGCAACACGGACTCACGCGCGTCAAATGCGTGGCGAGCGCGTGACTCATCGGGAGGGCGGCGGACCGTCGCGCAGCGCAGCGCAACCCAGCGCGTCGCACCGCACGAACTCAGTATCCCGAATGTGCGTCTGCGGCGGCGCGACTCCGAAGGCTTCTTTGCGCGCTGCAGTTGATTCAAAGATCCATGCCGCTGACAACAACTCCGACAAGCGAGGACGTAGAAGAGACAGTGTGGTAGCACACTACTGAGATACTACTTAATTTTGGGTATTCTTGAAGCGAGCTGCTTATACAGTGCATACAAGTATACTAGCGTATACTTACTAGACAAGTTGCTTGCCGCTTCGACGCGCGAATGATGGTAAAAGCTGGCCTTGTTTTGGGCTCCCGTTTTTCCTCCCAAAATAAGCAACGGAAGCCACAGGTAAAAAAGACAACCCAGACAAACACTGGAATTTCAGTACGACTGATAATACTTACGACCGGCCAAACTGAATTCCACCGTCGCATGTATATATTATGAGCACAAACGAATTGACACGCCAGATGCATGTATGCATATATCAACCCTTGTCGACCACAGAGGTGTATTTTGTTCATCCAGCCACCAGTGTGTCCGCACTCCAAGGAAGGGTTCAGGGTCACGTGTCTCTCGTGCCTCTCGTGCCTCTCTCTTGCCTTGTTCTCTCTCTCTCTCTCTCTGGGCAAAACCGCACCATCCTCACTTCCCAACTGAACTCCCAACTCTCAAATCGACCTCGCGTACAGCCCCCCCACTAACTATTCAGTAGTACACACAAGGATGAGCAGCACCTCCTACATCCACCAACGACCAACGGCCCAGGCCGCCCACGAGTACTTTGAGGTCGCGCACGCGATCCAAGCCAAAAGCTCCGACCCGCAAGCACGATACTGCTACCCGAGCAAGCGGCGCGAGAACCCGCGCGCGCTGAAACGCAACGGCCAGCTGCACCGCTTTTGCGAGTTCCACCGCGCCAAGGCCAACTCGAACCAGCGCAACCTGGAGAGTCGTCGCAAGGCGGCCGAGATGGTAGAGCTGCTCCCGATCGGCGCGTACATGCAGCAGCTGAACGAGCAGTACGATCTGTTCGTGAAGGAGGAGCAATGCGAAGAGCTGCTGCCGCCGTCTGACCTGCTCATGCGTCTCGATCTGGACGAAGACGATCTGCGCGTCCTGGCAGCGGTGCTGTCTGTGGACGACGAGGTCTGATTGCGGCCATCCACGGCTTGGTCCACGTCCAGCAGTTGCTCCTCCCTATACACGAAACGGATTCGCGTCTCGAAAGCGGCATTGTACACTATAAATTACAACAGAAGGACAACTTTACAAGCCTTGCTTGCACAGAGCATGGACGATATGCTAAATATACAAACAGCAGACTGCTTGTGTGGATGATATAGTGCGTCACGACACGTCGATTTGATAAACGGTCGAATTTGTTTTGCTACTCCTGGGCCCATTCTGACCCCAAGATAGTGTTGGAACATGTCGTTTACGTAAATTTTCTATACGGATTACATCGAAGTGGGATGTTTTCCATGTATCTCACTAGAGAGAAGAGCTTGAAGAAAATGCCACACAGCATTTGACGAAGGCTGTTCGACGCGCCACAAAGGGGTTGTACACACCTCGAGTTTCTCGGATGGACGCGCAACCTGTAGCCTCATAGCCTTAAAACGCGATATGTGCACAGCACTACAGTGTATGGATATTATATCTGGGTCTGAGAAATATCCACGACCTTTTCAACTCAGACACATCTTCTAGGACCGCTACACCCAAGTCGCGTGAGAGTGAATTGGCTTCTACAGTACTGTTATATATCCACGAGAATGGAGGACACTAAGAAGCAGCCGTGTTTCGAGTCAGCATCGTGCATACCTTTGATCAAACTTTGCTGCCCTCAAAAACGCCGACAAACTGGTCAGTGCATAGTGATACTTCTCCTCTCTTTTTGCGCTACCCAGCACTCGCTATTGCCACACAATGTCGTGTTCATTTTGGGTCGCAGCTCAGCAACGCTACAGAAGCAATCAAATTCACACCCAAAAGATACCAAGATGCTGATCGTGACGAGGCAAAGTGGGTGCAATCGACTAATTATCTTCCTTTTTTATGCCATCCCAAAAGGTACTGAAATGCGTTACATCAACTCAGATTGAGAGAAAATCCA
>JAADVP010000123.1:0-35722 GCA_023335675.1 Globisporangium solare | reverse complement strand
TTCACGTACGCGAACGGCTACTTCTGGGTGCCGATCGTGGCACCGTTCTTCGGCGCGCTGCTCGGCGCTGAGGCCTACATCCACCTTATCTCGCGCCACCACCCGATCCGTCGCCACCAGTACGAGCCCATTCAGGCGTAAATGAGACTTTGGTTTGGTCTTTCGGTCCTTGTCAGTCTCGTGGCGTGACGTCAGCGAACGTGGAAGCTGCTCCTGGCCCTGTCTGCTCGCATACTGCACCGTCTAACATCAAAATAAACTGTAGTCCATTAGCTTTCTCCGTGCTTTGGTGTCGCAGGACTCCCATCCTTGGGGACTGTTGCTGGACAGGAAACTCATGAGATGTGTCGCGATATTAGGAGCGGCTTGTCACGGGTTGATTGATGCTGGTCTACAGAGAAAGCCAGTCGAATCCGCATGACAAATTCACTCGCACCACTCGCACTTTTTGTATCGTATTGTCCACCAAAAAACGCTCTCAGACCAGTTCACTGTGGCCGCGGTGTCTACTTAACACGTCGTCGTCGCCATGAGCTATTGCGCTATTGTTGCTGTCTGTTCCGCGGCTCACGACTCCGAGCTCATCGCTGGCTGCTGCTCCTGCTTCCGTGGGCAGCACCGACGGCGGGTCCCGCACGACCAGCTCCGCCGAGAACGAATCCAAGCGATGCGACAACAGCGAGCTCGCTCCTGCATCGGCGCTGTACATGCCGCTGGACGGTTGCTGGTCGCGCTGGTCGCTCTCATCGCCACTTGCTGCAGCGCTCGACAAGGATGCGCGTGCCTGGTGCACCTCGGCTTCGCGATCTGCACATGCCAGCAAGGGGATATGTGAGCCGAGGCCTGTCCAGCGCAGCAAGCAAAGAGCTCGTTCCGATCTTACCCCGATGCCACTTTGTCAGTAAATGCGCGACGACCTCCGACACATCCTGCAGACGCTTGTGGATCACGCGCGACGACGTCCGCTTGAGCTCATTCAAAATCGGCTGCAGTTCGGACCGCGCCATGTGGATCTTCTGGTCGTCGGCCAGCACTTCACGCGCCAGCAACGAGGACGCGGAAAACGTCGACCCTGTGCATCGGGGCGGGCATAGCGAAAGGTGAGGTACTGACACAACACACACGCGCGTGGACCCAGGACAAAGCAAACGACGTACCTGAGAGCGCAGATCCATTCGTTTGAAGTCGCTGCTGTGCCTTGAGTGCTATAAGAGAAAAGCGCAGAGAGACCTTCGTTTAGAAAGAAAGACTGCACGCATCATCACGCCACCCAGAGACCAACGTGTACCTGCTGCAGTGTTGGACGAGTCTGGTGATGCGGGCTTCCCGGCTGAACCATTCCATACACATACGCACACACACAAATATATCAGTTAGCCGCCATTTCCATCCATTTGCACCTACAAGAACCAGAAGACAGCAAACGCACCATGGCCAACGTCATCGACGTGGCTCTCGAGCTCAGCGAGCATGCGACTCGAGCTTTCGAATTCGGCGTCTTCGGGTTCAAAACTGCGCATGATGCGGCTGGACTCGTCCAGCTCGTCGCTCGGTCCGAGCAGCAGGTCGTCCGGCACGGAGCTGTTGTTCGTGTAGCACGTGTATATCTCGTCGTTGATCTTGTGGTTATGCTGGGAAATCTGCAGAGCGCACAAACGACAACCAAAACCGCGGTTAGCATCGTGCAGCCGCAGCAAACATCAAGCGCGAGAATCCACAAAGCTGTCGCGCGCACCTGGTTGCGCACGCGAATGAACCAGCGGACGTCGTCGTCGCCGTTGGTTTCGTACACGACGTCGGCCGTGATCCGTGCCGTGCATCCGGTGAAGCGGTTGTGCAGGTGCGCGCGCACGCCCGTGCTGCGGGACGGCTGGATGCAGCCGTGCGTGCACCAATACGCCATCGTCGCGTACTGGAACGCGTCGGGCACGGGGTACTTCTTGAAGCGGTTCTTGCTGTTCCACGACGTCGTCGTGCACGAGCTGCGCCTCCGATACAGCGTCTTTGTCGCAGCCATGTACTCGGTCCACGCGTGGATGAACGCGTCCCAGCTCGCAAACGTCGGCGGCTCAAGCGGCGGGATGCGCACGGCGAGCGAGCCGCGCGACTTGGCCATGTCTTCGCGCCACTTGAAGTTCTTGGTGCGCCGCTTCTTCACGACCGGCCCGGTCGCGGTCGACGCGATGCCCGGCGCTGCCGTCGCGTCGACCTCTGCGGCTGTGGAGGACGCGGGTGTGGCGGCGTCATCATTCGCATCGTTCGCGGCGGCAGTGGGCGAGTGCGCTCCGTGCGGCGGCAGCTTCCCGTGGAGCGTGTGGCGGTCCTGCGCGCCGTGGAGCTCGCCCGTGTCGGCGTCCGAGAGCGAGTCCGTCGCGGACGACGACGGCGGCGTGAGCAGCTCTCGGCGCTTCATGCTTTGTAGCTATTGCGGCTCTGTTAATGTCCAAACAACCGCGTAGGTGCGTACCTGTTGAAGATGTTAAGTGCGTTTTGGATCGTGTTGGAAGGGGCAAGTTGCTGTCAGGTGGCGTGTTGCCCATCACCCTGTCTAGCGAGAATAAAAAAAACAAAAAAAACGGCGAGACGCGATTCCCGCGGTCGTTATTGCCGAGTGTCCGTATAACCAGGCATACAATTGTTGAAACAAAGCACAAAAGGCATACAATCTCCCTATACACCCACTGGTCCGCTAGATCGTCAAGTGAGGTGAGTCCAATGGGCCGCCGTTCGTTTTTAACAGCTCGTCGACGGTGCGCAGTCTCGTTTGTGCGCCTTGCTTCACGCGATGCGTCTTATACGAACAAGCACAGCACCGACGCGCGCGCGTGCATGGCCGACGGAAGGGAATAAGGGAGAGGGCGGGAAGAAGAGACCGACCCAGCGCTTCGGACGCACAGCGAGCCCCATAAGCGCCGCATCCACGCACCCACATACACTGCATATACACACGCACTCGTAGAACGCGTATCCCCCCCGAGTCTCCCTTAAGCGGAAGAACGCAGCAAGCGCGATGCTCGTGCCGCCCAAGGCCACGAGCAGCGGCGAGATCGCGCAGCGCTGGATGGAGATGGTGCTGGGCGAGAAGTTCCAGAGCGAGTTCACGGTCGTGCTGCGCTCCGGCGCGGCGCTCTGCGACCTCGCGAACCGCGTGTTCAAGGCGCTCGGCATGAAGCACAAGGTGGCCGCGTTCGACGACAGCGGCGGCGACGACGACGGCGCGATGGACGGCGGCGTCGACGCCATGGTGTACGTGTCGAACCGCCCGCCGCGCGGCGCCACGCACAACATCCGGGCGTATCTCGGGTACGCGCGCGCTGAATTGTGGAGTATGAGATTGTGAACGTGTCGGCGGTAGTCGCGCGATCTAACGAACGCCGTGTGGGATTTGTGTCTGCAGCGCATGCGAGCTGCTTGGCGTGAGCGCGGAGGATATGTTCGAGCCCGACGATCTCCTGCAGTACCGCAATATCGACAAAGGTGCGCTTCCCCCTCCTTTTTTTCCATATATATGTTCGCTTCTAGTGGGCGTATCCCCTCACGGACGCTGTCTATCAGTTTACCGCAACATCTTGGCGCTGCAGACCGTCGCAGTGTCGCTCTCGACGCGTCGCTCCATCGACGACCGCAGCTCCCTCGGCGCCAAGCCGGTATGTGCGAGTGTGAGCATGTGAGTTGCTGTTGACCGTCATGGTGCCAACAGGTCTGTTGTCTTGTTGTTGCGCATAGATCTTTTCGCCCATTAGCGATCCTGGCGGCATCACGTTCCTGCACGACGACGGCGTGGACTCGCCGTCGCTGATCGACCTCGTGCAGCACCAGAGCTGGCCGCAGCTGCTCTTCGAGTACGAGTACCAGCAGCTCAAGCAGGAGGAGCAGCAGAACTCGAGCAACGATCCATCGGCGACCGAGGGGCTCGGCAAGCTCGCGCACGACATCTGGGGCACCGAGGAGCGCATCCGCGCGCTGCTCATGAACGAGGACCACGAGCTCGGGCTCGTGCCCGACGACCTGCATGGGAAGCTGTGGATGCTCGCGTCGGGCGCGGAGCTCGAGATGCGGCGCCACAAGGGCCAGTACCAGCGGCTCGTCAACATGGAGGCCGAGAGCACGGAGGCGACGCGGCAGATCGACGTCGATCTCTCCCGCACGGTCTCGAAGACCGACAAGACGCTCTGGAACGAAGACAAGACGCAGCAAATGCGGCGCGTCCTGGTCGCGTACTCGTACTACAACCTGACGCTCGGGTACTGCCAGGGCCTGAACTACATCGTGGCGCGGATCCTGCTGTTCCTCGACGAAGAAGAAGCGTTCTACCTCCTGATCAAGATGATCCAACTCGTGCCCGAAGACTATTACACATCCATGGTGCGTGCGTGCACTGTGGTATTATGATACATAACGCGAGCTTTACTCATTCTCGTGCGTGCTTTGATATGACTCAGTTGGGGCTCGCAGTCGACCAGCATGTGTTCACCGACCTCGTTCGGATCCAGACGCCAGATATCACGGAGCACCTGACGGATCTCGGCGGCTCTGGGGTCGAGCTCTCGTTGGCGTGCACCGAGTGGTTCCTGACGCTTTTCGCCAGCCCCTGCGACAAAGAAGTCACGGTTCGCATCTGGGATTCCATCTTTCTTCTTGGTGATGAGGTAGTGCACAGATGCTACTGCTGCTGCTGCAAGACTAAACCATGAGGAGCAATTGGGCTAAATGGTGTCTGTCTATGCTGTCGTTCAGATGCTGTTCCGAGTCGCGCTCGCGTTAATGCAACTGGAGAAAAGCACGCTGATCAGCTGCAAGAACTATGGCGATATGCTCGAGCATTTGAACGAGGTATGTGGTTGCATTGTGTGGAGCGCGTTCTCTTGACTGCGTGTGCCAAGCTATCGTCCAATTTGCTCATGAGGGTTTTTCATTGCGTGCACCTCACTCAGATTGGTCGCGAAAATACCGATGCGTCCGAGTTATTAAAGCTGTCGAGGGATCAAGATTGCGTGTACCGCGCACGCATCGAGGACTTTCGCGCGCACCATCGCCTCCAATTAGCGTCCGGGATCGTGGCGTCGGCTGTGGAATCCGAGGATGCGACCGTGACGAGCAGCACAGGGCGACCAAGCACCGAGAACAAGGCGGAAAGCAGGATTCGGCAGATCGGCAAAGCAGCGAAGCGGCACAGCATCTTCAAGCACTTGGACAGAAACGCGGGGCGCGAGTCAAAGTACGGACGCGATCTGCTGTGCTCTTCTGCCTCTGTTGCGTTTTCTGACGATGTTCGTTTCGCTCGTGTGCTTTCTCGTTTGTTTGTTTTTTGCTGTAGAACGTTTGATCGCTATATCACAGACGATTTCTCTGCCATGCTCCAAAAGGAGCATCCGAACTTCGCGTGCTACTACGACGGCGTGCCTCCGATGGTGCGTAAATCTGTTGTGCTGGGTGCTGCACGCGCGTTGTCTTTGTCGAGCTCTAAACATGGCTCTCGGGAATCGTATGCAGGTGTTTGATCGCTATTGGGGCTCCAAGGAGAGCTATAATCAGTGGGGGGCACGGCATGTGAAGCACATCGCGCTCGGTCCGGAAGAAGACCTGGGTCTCGAGCGGTGGCGACTGCAGTCGGATGCCCCGAGTTTCCACACGAATCGCCGGCTCGCGACGTCGAGTGTGAGCGAGATCCCGATACCGGGGCGCGGGCTGCCGCGAGAGCGCCGAAGCAAGAGCACGGCGTTCATTCAGACAAAGAAAAGTGGCCAAGGCACCCCAGGTAGCTCAGGCGTAGCGCACACTTTATCGCAATCTGGCACTAATGAAGACGTGAGCCAATACGGTCGTTCGCCACGTACGTGGATCCAAAAGATCGAGGACTGGCACAAGGAGATGAAGATCCAAAAGGAGAAAAAGAAAGCCGAGAAGAAGCTGCGGCAGGGCCAGCGCTCCGACAGCGTCTTCAGTAGCAGCGCCACGCGCGGCAGTCAGATGAGCCAGCTCGACGAACGTGGCTCGTCGACGGTCCGCCGCCACCGGAAGAGCTTCTCGTCGTCGCCGCCCCCGCGGTCGCACCAGAAGGGGGGTCTTCGGGACACAGCGTCGATGGAGAATCTGCACAGTCCAGGCGACCGCTTGGCCAGCAGCGTCGGGCCGCGGAAGAAGGGCAAGGATCTCAGCGAGGTCCCGTTGGCGCGATCGTTCTCGGACCCTTTCCGTTCGCCCAACGGCGTGCTGCATGGCCGATCACCGTGGCAGCAGAAGCCGTCTCGACGAGACATTCAGGCTGAGATGGACGCCCAAATCGTCATGCGGTCCCAAGATCCGCACAACGAGGACTTCAAGCGCGGGGACGACGAGCGCATCTCGGACGCTGGCGCCGAACGCGGACGTAGTCGACGAGAGCAAAGCGGCCACACTCGGGCGTCGAATGGCAGCAACCATCGCCACTCGGACCACTCGGCCACGAGTCGCGCGAGCATCCAGAGCGCCACGTCGTCGATCTCGTACACCGCATCGTCTGCGAGATCCGCGACGGAAGAAAAGACGCTGCAGCGAAGGAGGAGCAACAACGACATGCGGCGGCCCCCGCTGCAGCATCCAAAGTCGAGCAGCAGCAGCAGCTACCCGAAGCCGCCGCCACCGCCGCCTCCACCGCCACCGCCGTCCGAGTCGGAGTACTCGGTGTCGCCAGTGTTCAGCCAACTGCGCAACAGCAACAGCACGACATACCAAGACGAGGAGTACGACGCGATGAAGAGCCCGTACATGCAGCCGATCATGCGCCGCAACATGTCGATGCCGGCGGTTGAGAGCCTGCAGCCGGCGTCGGGCTCGGTGCCCCACAAGTGGATGCTGCGCACCGTGGGCACGAAGCGGCCGCCGACCGCTGCCGACAGCGCGCGCGTGATCCGCGACCGCGCTCATGTCGTGTCGTACCTGCAGCGCAAGCTCAGCGACGCGAGCAGCCTCGCGGGCAGCATCTCGCGCAGCCCGCGCGGCGACCGCATGGACGTGTCGCGGCTGAGCGGCAGTTCGAGCGGCAGCTCGCGCGCGAGCGACATCTTCGGCAGCAGCCGCAGCGCCGTGCTGACCAAGCCGTACCGCAAGGGCTCGTTCTCGTTTTTCGACAAGCTCTCGTCGGACCTCGAGAGCTGCCTCGACGACCTCAACACGTCGTCGCACTTGGACGACTCGGACGCGGCGTCGGACGTCGGGAGCTCGACGCTGCCGCTGCCGGCCAAGAACGGCGGCGCGTCGGCGGCGCTCGACGAGTGGCGACGGCGGAGCTCCTTCGCCGCGTACCGGTCCTGAGCCGCTCGCAAGGGGGGACGAACGCAGCGTCTCATTTTGAGACGAATAGTGTGGACAAGCGAATGTGAACTGATAGGGAAAAAAAAAAGTGTTAGTGGCGATCAATGGTCGAGAAAGTGGCAGAGATACAAAGAAACAGCAAAGAAAGCAATCTGAAAGCTTTGTTTTTCAAACGCGTACAAAAGGTTTCGCATTCTTTGCTCGAGACAAAAACTAGATGGCTCCTAGGAGACCATCCCGAGCGGAAAAAAAAAGGCAGGAGACACAAACAACGACTCTCGTTCGCGCTCAGTCGAGACCGGCCACGTTCTCGAGCACGTACACGAGCGCGATGGACGCCGGGTAGAGCGCGAACACGAAGATGGCGTCCACGAGGCGCTGCGTCTTGCGCAGCGCGATGACGCCGATGGCGAGCTCGACGAGCAGGATCGCGAGCGTCTCGGCCGAGAACTCCCACACGAGGCCGCCGCTCTTGAAGTACATGAGCGCCGCGAAAATGCCGAGACAGAACGTGTTGTTCATGCATGCGGCGCCGAGCAGCGCCGACACGGAGATCGAGATCGTCTTGGACGTCTTCTTGAGCGCGTAGTTGTACGACGCGATGAGCTCGCTCGCGTTCGACGCCAGCGGCGCGACCACGAACGACACGTAGAACGCCGGGATGCCCGTGCGCGCACCGACCTCCGACAGCACGTCGACCATAGGGTCCGAGAAGATGAGCACGAGCGCCGTGCCAATGAACATCATGTACGCCGCGCGGATCTTGATCTTGCGCTGCTGCTCGGCGATCGACAGGTGCGCGAGGTCCTCGGGCACCTCCTCCTCCTCCTCTTCTTCGTCGTCGTCGTTCGAGATGTCGATATGGCGGTTCGACTCGACGTGGATGCGGTTCATCTCGATCTTGCGGTTCTGCGTCTCGAGCTCGTACTTGGCGATGATGTACTTGAGCGTGGCCTCCACAAGCTCGTCGAACTCGATGAAGCCGCTTTTGTCCTTGTCGGCCTCGACGATCCACTTCTCGGCCTCTTCGCGCGACACGATCTCACCCAAGTCGCGGAAAAATACCTGCAACTCGTCGGCGTCCATGCGCTTGTCGCGGTTCTGGTCGTACACGTGGAAGAACGGGCGGATGATGTCCTGCACACGCTTGACCTGCGCGCGCGACGTGAGCGTTGTGTTCACATCCGGAGACTTCTTGCGGATCTGCGCCACTTCCTCGGCGAGCACGCCCGAGAGACTGATCTCGCCGCGGCGGATCGCCGCCACGCGCACCTCGTCGATCGCGTCGTTCGCGACCTGCGACGAGCGCTTGACGTTCCAGTACAGGTACGCAAAGAACGCGAGCATGCACACGAGGAACGCCACGAACGCGAACGGCTTCTCCGACGCCGCGACCTGCGCGTGGTCGATCGCCGAGTCGCGCTGCGCCGTGCCCGTGTACTTGAGCGCTGGGATCTGCAGGATGAGGTAACTCAGACTCGTCACGATCATCGTCTTGGCGTTCGTCGGGATCTCGTCAAAGAGCACGACGCCCGTGTGGAACAAGTTGGCGTTGCCCGCAGGCGAGAGCTTGCTCCACCCCTGGCCCGCGCCCTTCGGACGCACGTAGTTGCCGCGGCCCTGCGAGTCCAGGTTCACGCGGCCGGCGTACACGCTGAGAGCCCACGGGATCGTGAGCAGCATGATGGTCGAGCCGGCGAGCGCGCCGACGCCGACCGACATCTGCTCTTGCGCATCCGGCCCCATGCCCGAGAAGAGCACGATGGCGCCGTCCGGCACGGCGCCCAGCACCGGCAGCACGATACTGCCAACAATGCCCGCCATGGCCGGCACGAGCAGCAGCAGCTCGCTGCCGTCCGAGATGAGGTTGCTCGCGTTGAAGAGCACAAACGCGTACACGGCGCCGAGGAACAGCACCTGCAGCAGCCCCGAGCCGTCCTGCGGCAGCTCCTTCGGGTCGATGAACATGCCCATGGCGCTTGCGTCGTCTGGGGCTCGCTCGGGTCTTGGTCTGGGTCTGGGGCTTGCTTGGCTCACTTGCGCAGCTCGCGGCGAATTCCCAACTGACTGAGAGCTCCTCGCAAGTGTGCAGCTCCGCCAGTTGCAGGCGTGATCTCGGCCTTGGATGCGCGCTGGTCGAGCTGATTTATCCGCGTATCCGGAAGCGCAGGGTTCAGCGTATACTCGTGTTGAAGGGGCCAGCTGCCAGTCATGTGTGATGTGGCAGGAGTGTTGGACAGCTTTTTGGCTTCGAATCCGCTGTTTGGCATGGACGGATGCAGGGAAAAAACAAAAAAAAAAGCAACTCAACTACGCAGAGCGGTGGATACGCGCGAACCCACAGCTGGGCCCAATGCGCCTGGTTTAAACGACAATAATTGGCCCTGCGAGCGTGGAAAGCGGGGGGGAAATCCATGTGGCCTTTCTATGCGCCGCGATCTTTTCTTTGTTGTGCGTGTGGGTTTGCTTGCTGCGAGCGTGCGCGATGAAAGCGCGAAGCATCCGATTGGCGTGAACTGATTTATTATTTGTTGGCTTCGACGCTCGCGCGCTCGCTGATCTCAGACGCCGCTGCTGTGGAGCCAGCCACCGCTCTGTCTACGCGTCGTCTGCGACACCAGCACTCACTCGACTGTCGAGGGCCTCGCTGCCTGCCCTCAGTGTCGAATTTGCCAGGCGAGCGAGCGGCTCTAGTGCGTCGCCGTTCCGAAGTTGCAGAGTGCGCTCGCTGCGTGTGAAGAATGCTGCTCGCCGCCTGCTTCTCGTTCTGAGGCGGTGGAGCTGCTCGTTTCGACTAAGCGGGTGCGACATTCCAAGGCGGCTTAGTCGAAATCCTAGGTCGTCGTCACATGGGCTTTAGGCTACTGAGTGGGGGCTCCATATCGACTAATGCGCGTTGCAACGCAACAAGTGACTGCAGGCGCCCTGCCGCGCGCGCGAAAACGAGCAGTGCGCTGTTGCTGCTGGTACGAATTGGTGGCAAATGTGAGCAGAGGGAGTGAATGACAGACAGTTGGAGTCAGAATGAGATGCGCTGTGCAAGAAAATCCAGCTGGATTCGGTATACACGGTGTATACTTGAAGCGGTTTACGCCAGATTAGCTACGAATAAGGCTAAAAAGCAGTATCTTATTGTTTGGATTCAGTTTGAAGCTGACCCAAAGGCCTCTTTTAAGTCCGCAGCAGCGAGTACGCTATGCTGCGGATTTAGGATAACACTATACAATTGCATAATCCAGTAGTTATCAATTAATTGACAAATGTTGCAATAACATTGTGTCACGATTGCCACCGGAATGCTACCGTGCATGACTCAATACAGAATCTGTTAAAAAGGTTGGCAACCCACACTCACAAAATACAGTGGACGTATACTTCCCGCGCATACCCTACAACTCCTTTCATTTGCGCCCAGTCAATCAACCATCGCCATCGTCCAAGACGCAGCAGAAAAAGAACGCAACCAAGCGCGACTTCTTCCGCCATGAGCGCCACCGACGACGTAGAGACGACGGGCGCGCCTGCGATCGCGCTCGAAGCAGAGAGCGCTGCTGCTGTCGCTGCTTCCTTGGACGCGTCCAGCAGCGCTGCGTCCGTGGCGAGCTCCGACGACGTTGGCGAGCCATCGATGCCAAAGCACAAGAAATCGCATCGCGAGGGCCCCGTGAACGATCCAGAGACGTACAAACGCAGCCAGGACAAGGACTGGAAGAACACAAGTCTCGAGGATATCTACGCGACGTGGGACAAGCTCGTGCCGGCCGCAGAGCTCCCGTTCTACGAAAAGATGGCGGCGTTCCTCGCGCAGGAGGACCCGCAGACGCCGCGCGAGCTCGAGAAGGCGTTTGTCAAGTTGCGCCGCCAGTTCAAGTGCCTGCCGAAGAAGTCGCAGATGATGTTCGTGCTCAAGATGCTCGTGCAGAAAGGCGCAGTGCCCAAGGGCTTGACGCTCGAGAAGCTGCTGGTGAAGAAGGCGCAGAAGAGTCAGTCGGGCGTGCTCGTCGTGACGGTGCTCACGAGTCCGTACCCGCAGGTGGGCAACAAGAAGCAGAAGTTCAGTTGCCAGTGGAACTGCTACTACTGTCCGAACGAACCGGGCCAGCCGCGCAGCTACTTGCACGATGAGCCGAGCGTGTTGCGCGCGAACCGCAACGACTTCGACCCAGTGTTCCAGTTCTGCGATCGCGCCGTGACGCTGGCGATGAACGGCCACCCTGTCGACAAGATCGAGCTGCTCGTGCTCGGAGGCACGTGGGCGTCGTACCCGCACGAGTACCAGGAGACGTTCATTTGCGACCTGTTCTACGCGGCGAACACGTTTTTCGAGCGCGAGAAGCGTCCGCGCAAGTCGCTGCAGGAGGAGAAGCTCGAGAACGAGGACGCGGCCGTCAAGATCATCGGGATTACGCTGGAGACGCGTCCGGATTGCATCAATCCCGACGAGTTGCGCCGTTTCCGTCGGTACGGATGCACCCGCGTGCAGTTGGGCATCCAGCACACGGACGACGGGATCTTGACCAAGATCAACCGTGGATGCACGACGAAGGACGCGATTGCGGCGATGCGCATGCTGCGCGACTGCTGTTACAAGACCGACATCCACTTGATGCCGAACCTTCCTGGAAGCGACTCCGAGAAGGACCGACAGATGTTTGAGTACGTGCTGCACTCGGAAGACCTGCAAGCCGACCAATGGAAGATCTACCCTTGCGAGATCACGCCCTGGACGGTCATCAAGAAATGGTACGACGCAGGCGAGTACGTGCCGTACGCCGACGATACGCTAATTGAGCTGCTCATGAAGGTCAAGGCGCAAGTGCACCCGTGGATTCGTCTCAACCGCGTGATCCGTGATATCCCGAGCCAGTACATCCTCGGCGGCATGGACGAGCCGAATTTGCGCCAGGTCATCTGCAATCGCATGATCAAGGAAGGTACGCCGTGCAAGTGCATCCGTTGCCGCGAGGTGAAAACCGACGACAAGGCGATCTCGGCCGCCGAGTTGGTCGTGCGCAAGTACCGTGCGAACGAAGGTGACGAGTACTTTCTCAGTTTCGAGACTCCAGACCGAACCAAGATCTGTGGTTTTGCGCGGTTGCGCATCTCGAAGGACCCTGGTGCTGGCATTTTCCCTGAGCTTGAGGGCGCGGCGCTCATCCGTGAGCTCCATGTGTACGGCCAACTCGTTGCAGCAGGTGCGAAGAACAAAAAGGCTGTCGTTGATGATGATGAGACGTCGCAAGCGCAACACATTGGCTTCGGAACGCAGTTGATGAACAAAGCCGAAGAGATCGCGCGTGCGCAGGGATTCAAGAAGGTCGCTGTCATCGCGGGTGTCGGAGTGCGCAACTTCTACCGCCGTATTGGATTTGAAGTCGAAGGAGAAGGGGAGCTCATGATCAAGCACTTGGTCGACGCGAAGGAGCCTTCTGCCGGCGCTGTCGTCGTCGAGAAGCTCCGTGCATTTGCCGAGAAGCAAACGACTGTGACTACCGCCATCGCTGCCGCCACTGCTGTCGCAGTGATCGCTGTCGCTGGTGCTTTGATGCGAAGAAGATAAGCAAGCATTACAAAAACTCACCGCACTCACCTTAAATAAAAAGCAATAGACCGACCACTTTATTAGCCCTCTTCGCTGTCGATACATACCGATTTTGATGCTCAGTTCGCACGATACATGACCTTGCGCGAAGTGCACTCGTACTGGACGAGCCCTGCCGTCGAGGGCAATTTCTCTGCGCTGTGTTTCTCTGCGTTTTGCACGAATTCGCAGACAGCAGGAAGAAGGCGAATGTCTTCAGCGAGATATCGGTGCAGTTGGCGAAGCGTCTTCGAGTCGAGGATGGCGGGCACTCCGAGATGTCGAGACGAGATGTGGTTATCAGTCGCCTCTGTATTGCTGTAAGCTGAACATTTGTGATGAAATGGCGCTTCACAGATACGAACTTTCCTTTCCATGAGCTCGCTGAATGATGTTTCCAAGTCCCAAAAGACTGGATCTACGTGAGCAAAGCAGCAGATTAGCCAAAGAAAACATATTTGTGACAGCATGTAGTGTGCACTCACCTGCAAGATTCGACCGAAGACGTTCAGGGATAAACGAGTTCAATGGGACCACGAGGCAAGGAATTCCATCTTCAATAGAATCTGTCTGGTGTGCGAGACAGCCAAGACAATCGTTGACAAGTCTTCGAAGAAGCGACCCCGATATTCCCAGCGGAACAACGAGAGCGCACACGTCGACAAGGTACTGACCAGCAGCGTGCACCTCCAAAGACGTGCCGACAGACTTTGCTTGCCGTTGCTGAAGCTGATTGATAATGAGCTGGCTCTCCGCAGCAGTGAACCCGATTTGAGTAAACCAAGAAGCAATATCACGCTGTAGTTTCCACACTCCGAGCTCGAGAACCGACTGAAGCGCTTTATGCGGCTGCGACAGCTCGATTTGCAGCTGATGCAAGGCGCTTGACTTCTCTGCGCTACGGCGTTCTTCGATCCGGTGCGTTAGAAATGATGCAAGTGTTGTAGTGTTCTCCGAATGAACGTGCGGAATAACACGAGCTGTCGCAAAGGCGACAATAAATTCTCGCACTAACGACACAATCGAATCTCGGGAAACTGCATGGATAAGCAAAAATCCCCACATCTTCTCCAGAAAATCCAGGTCCGTGCGACTTTGCACTTGCTCTCCGTCACGCTCGAAATTCAAGGAGAGGTTCAATTCCATCGTGGTGTTGGCATCGATTGTGTCGTCCAGGGCAGCATCGGGGTCTGCCAAGAATCGCTGAAACTTGCGAATTAAGTAGTCATGGTCGCCTTTATTCGAGTCACCGTTTCCCAGACTCGGATCGTCCGGCCACTTGTACTTTGGATCATTGACCGACTACAAGACGAAAAAAATCAAGCAAGATGCTGTAAAGTGCGCTGAATCGGCATGAGACGTACTACTAGAATGCCATAAGCAAGTCACTTACCTTCTCCACATAGCTCAGAAAGCCGATCACATGCCGAACTTGGGATGCGAACGGTTCATTTGAATGAATAGACGCGCCCACCGACCTTGGGCCGATACTGACGCTGGATACGCCAACACAAACCATAGACGACGAGGTTGGCGACGGCGTGCACAGCAGCGATCGGACGTTTTCGATACCACTCCATGAAGACAGTAAATACGCGCTGCTGGTGTCTGCTGACGGTATCTCAGAGATCGAGCTCGGGCTTGCTCGAATAGCGAATCCCGCCTCGACTGTAATCGAAAGACTCGAAGGTTGCTCTGTGACGCCATTGATCTCCATCAGCTCTCGATACTCTTCCTCGTAGCTCTCAAGCACAGCATCGAATGAGTGCGCACTGGGTGCGAATGGCCGTTTCCTCGCGCGAATGATCTTGGAGACGATGCCGTGGTCGAACTGCTCACCGATGTACCCTTCGTCGTGCTCCACCACCACGATCAGGTCGTCCACGCCCTGAAGAAAGTCGAGCGCTTCTACTTCAGCCGCTTGGATCGCCATCGTTATGTCGCTGAGCGCAGCCTTTGCCCCGGCTTCGCTAATAGCAAACGAACACAGCGCGCCGCCACTGAGGTTTACTTCGCGTGGCTGGAAGAAAGGCACCGAAGCAGCAAGCACGCGACTGGCATCTGCCGCACGCTTTGCACTCGTAGCATCCACCATGCGATCCGCAAACACCAGGCTCTCTACAAGCGGTGGACACGCATCGGCACGCCCACTCACCTGCAGGTCTCTTAAAAGCGTCGAAACGCGCTCATGCAGCCGCATGACGGCGATAAACGGCGGCAGTCGCTGCTGGTGTCGGTGGCTCGTCTGGCGCGGCAGCAGCGCATGCAGCGGGTGGAATACGGCGCCCGCGTCCACGTACAGCAACAGAACCTGATCTCGCATCACGTGGAAAGAGCGCGCGGACACGCACTCGCGCACGGCGGCGCCCCATTCCGCGAGCAGATACGTCGAGTGTCGCTCCATGCTGCTGCCGATCTTCTCGAGTTGCTTGTGCAATTCCGCACAAAAAATTGAACTTGTTCTTTGGCTATTTCTGATACGGCGTGTGTATGTCGGTTATGTGTTGGTTGCACACGACGCTTTGGTCAACACCCAGCAGCAACAAAATGCAAAATGGAACGGAAGCGATGATTTATCTCGTGGTCGTTCATGCGCTCGCGCACGACGCATAATTTACAGAAGATGTATTGATCAATAAATAGGAAAGATGGATAAATAATTGCAGCATGCGATGGCCTGCATCATCCGCATACTGCTGCATGTAAGCTTGCGATTCCGTCTTGGCAATCCTCTTGAGCGCACTTTCGTTTCACATCGAGGCGAGAGTCTAGTCACGACGTCGACAACATGGTGCACTTGGACGGATGCTTGGGGGGGGGCTTGGACTGCCTTGAGTGAGAAGTCTTGAGGAAGCTTGTGGGTGGGCTTGACGGCTTGGATCTTGGATCTTGGCGCGAGACTGCGAGCGATTCGGTAGCTTGGCTTGGATCGTGGCGCGAGACCGCGAGGGATTCGTCGTTTTTCTTTCTTTCGAGGAAAGGAAGAAAAACAAGAGCGAAAAGGACGGTGGTGGATGATTGAGTTACCAACTTCGGGCCATATTTAAGAGCATATACACGCATACTTCTAATGGATCTTCGCATGCCATTGTCGCCGTCGTTGGAGGAGACACTCAGGATCGTTTACTTGCCCGAGGCTTCAGCTTTCTCGATGAAGGCCGAGAGTTGACCGGTAGCAGCCAGGATCAGTCCGTGGAATGGTGGCGATGGGTCGTTCGGGTGCGACTTGAACTCTGGGTGGTACTGCGCGGCGAAATAGAATGGGTGCGTGTCACGGTCCAACTCGACAACTTGCATGCGCACGCCCTTGTCGTCGGTACCAACAAAGTTGAGACCAGCTTCACGGATAGTCGACACAAACTCGGGGTTCACTTCGTAGCGGTGGCGGTGGCGTTCCATGATGCGCGTGTTCTTGCCGTACAAGTACGAGACCAACGAGCGCTTCGCTGGGTCGTCTTGTTCGTGGACAACAGTGCGACGCTCGCCACAACGCATCGTGCCTCCCATCACTTCAGGGTTGATCTCTGGCATGAAAATAACCACCTTGTGCTCAGCTGACGCGTCAAACTCTTCACTGTTGGCGTCCTTCCAGCCCAAGACATTGCGGGCGTACTCAATCACAGCCACTTGCATACCCAGGCAGATACCGAGGTATGGAATCTTGTTTTCTCTCGCGTATTGTGCAGTGAGCACCTTGCCATCGACACCACGGTCACCAAAGCCACCTGGAACGACAATGCCATCGACGCTCTTCAACTTTCTCCAGGCTCCATCGTACTTCTCTGGGTCGCTCTGCTTCGTCTCAAGCTCGAGGTCGCCGGCTTCAATCCACTCGATGTCCAAGTCACGGTCGCACTTCATGGTCGCGTGCTTGAGCGACTTGATCACACTCAAGTACGAGTCCTGAAGACCCGTGTATTTGCCGACAAGAGCGATCTTGCACGTCTCGGTAAAGTTGTCCACGCGGTGCGCCATCGCAGTCCACTCGACGAGATCTGGTTCACGAAAGCGGTTCATCAACTGCAACTTCGACAGCAAAATGCTCGCAGCACCTTGCTTGGCCAAGAGCAATGGCACGTGGTAGATGTTGCTGACGTCGTGCACAGAGAGCACGTGGTTGGCCGACACTTGGCAGAACATGCCGATCTTCGCGCGCGTCGATGGCTCCAATTCAGTGCTGGCGCGGCAAATGATGACATCCGGGGAGAGACCGGCGCTGCGCAATTCCTTGATGGCGTGCTGCGTTGGCTTGGTCTTTTGTTCGCCGACCGATCCGAGCACTGGCACGAGCGACACGTGCACGAGGCAGAAGTTCTCTGGGCCGACACGGAATTGGAACTGACGAAGCGCTTCCAAGAACACCATGGACTCGATATCGCCAACGGTGCCGCCAACTTCAATGAGGCACACATCGGCGGCTTCGTTGAACGCGCCGACATTCTGGCCATCGACACCGATTTGCGCGACGCGCTCAATCCAGTCCTGGATGGCGTCGGTCACGTGCGGGACGACCTGCACGGTCTTGCCCAAGTAGTCACCGCGACGCTCCTTCTGGAGCACCTCTTGGTACACCTTGCCGGTCGTGATGTTGTGGTCGCGCGTGAGCGTGATGCCGAGGAAGCGCTCGTAGTTGCCGAGGTCGAGATCGCCCTCACCGCCGTCGTTGAGCACGAACACCTCGCCGTGCTCGAAAGGGGACATCGTGCCGGCGTCGCAGTTCAGGTACGGGTCGATTTTGATCGACGTGACGCGCAGGCCGCACGCCTTGAGCACGACGCCGATGCTGCTGATGGTGATGCCCTTGCCGAGCCCGCTGACCGTGCCGCCCGTGACTGCGAGGTACTTCATCTTTGGAGAGATGGGTGCGTGTGTGTGAGAGAACGAGTGGGTACGTTGAAGAGCGGGGAGTGGGAGCAGCGCGCGCAGCTTCAATTCGTCGACTCTCGCGAGGAAAAAACTCCAAATGGCGCGGCACCATCACACGCTTTTTTTTTTTGCATCGGACACGGTCAACAGGCCATATTCGGGTTTCATTAAACCCGCATTGCGAAACCCGTCTTTGAGTTTGCTGCTGTAGCATTGGAAAACGGGTCTGGTGGTCCGGGTTTAGTGAGCACCATGTTTTCTGAGTGAGCGCGGCCAACCCATCCGTTTTGGTGTCGCTGGTTGGCGCGCTTGCATGTTGCATGCGCGCAATTTCCATTGGTTGGTGGCGGGAAGGGAAACCAGTGGCTCGCACGCCTGCGGTAACGGTTAAGTTACACAAACTCCGTGTTCGAAAAGCGCGCAGGAGTGAAGGTCACTTCAACATCAAAACCAGAACCATCACTCCGACTTTTTTTCCCGCGCTGCAAAGAAAACAATGGGCGGGATACGCGCGTCGTTGGGTTCGCTATGAGCACCACCAGTGTGTGTGTAGCAAAGCATTGCCGCTGCTGCGTCCCGTGATGGGTTCGACATAATGTGGATTGTGACGCATACGAGACAAGGTGGGTGGTACTGGCTTGTCAGGTTGATTGACAGATCGAAGGTGAGCGATGACACCTGTCATGTGTGTGTGTTCCAGATTGACAAGTCGATGACAGATTATGTCGGCATTCGGCATCAACCGCGTGTACATCGACAGCTTCGTTGACATTTTGTGGATGTTTTCCCATCAATGTGATGGCGTTGACACTCGAGAGACCAGTCAAAAATGTGCACGAAGTGGTCACGCCGATGCTACCTTGCCTGGCACGGACAGTAGCCAGCACCATGACAGCTCTCACTTTTCTTTTTGCAGGCACTGGTGCAAGGACCCACCCACAGCTGAAGCGACGCGTTGGGTCACAGTGCTGCTGCTCTGTCTGTGTTTTGCCGTGACAATAGTCGATGCGAGTGGCGCACTCAACTCTACTACATCCAGCGACGTTACTGTCAAAGCTATCAGCCAGCTCTCGGTGCCAGTGCAATCGGAACTGGTGCGGAATGTCAAGGCAGCGACAGACGGTCTTCAAGTCGCCATTCAGGCGATATCAACGCAGGATGTTGCGAAGGTGATGAAAGAGATTGGCGACGTGCTCGCTCAGCTTCCTGGTGGATTCGGCTATGCTGGTGTGGCATTTTCCCTCGCAGCGTCGGCTGTTTCTCTCGTAGTGGGTGCCACAAAGAAGCCTGATCCCGTTCTCGTCGCTCTCAATGCGCTATCTCACAACTTTGAATAGGACGCGGACGCGATTCAGTCTCAACTCCACGACATCGAGGATCAGCTGAGCGATGTCATCGTCAACATCGATCGCGTCCTCGATGGCATCTCTGATATCCCTTCCAAGGTCGTGGCTGAGATGAAGATGACCGATATCTCAGTGATGAAGGACAAATTTGCCAACGTTCAGCGCAATGCCATGCTGTATGCAGAAGGAAATTTGACGCGGAGCCAGATGATCTCAAAATGCGACGATTTTGAGATCCCGTCGTTGTTCTCGGAGCTGGAAACCATACTGAAAGATGAAAAGGACCTGTTTGGAGCAAAATTTGAGGCGCACGACCACGCGGATGTCCAAGTTCAACTCCACCTGCTTGGATTTTACATTTCCGTCATCCCCGTAGTTGCCAACTGCAACGCACTCAAGTACTCACTCGAATCGATACAGGAGGACAGCAAGCGGATGAACGAGATCATCCAGGTCATTCTTGGACGCGCAGCGTGGTATCTCATGCCAGCAGATCGTGTCGTCCATATGAAAGAACAGTTTACTCCGTTCGCGACGCTGTTCGAAGTCGGAGAGTATCATGAGAGAGGAGGCTACAAGCTGGCGCTTTCTTTCAAAGCGTACAGCCTTACTCCATCTCATGGTGAATGCTACCAAGTCACCCAAGATGGCAACCAATTGGTGCCGTTACCAGTGGACGAAAGGCTGCAAACACCGTCTCCGAACGTGTTTTGCGTAAAGAAAATCGCAACAGACGATGCCTCCCAGCAAATCGCCTACGCTGAGCGTAGCGATGGATCAACCGCCGTGTCAATCATCCAACCTGAAGTGAATGGTGACTTTGACGCCTTACCTGAGCGCGGGTGGACACGAAATGCGCACACGCTCTTCGCTCCAAAAGTGGGCCATTGGAAACGCTTCGCTCCCATGCGGCTTGTTGAGGATTTCTTCATTTTACAGGCGAATTCGTCCAAAACGAGTCTTGACGAGCTCACGCAGACGTGCCAATAGTTTGGCGAGGGATACGATCGCGATGGCGATGGCCACTCGAAGGACTACAAGGGTGCCCCATGGACGATCTTTTGTGTGCGGTACGTGAAGCGAAGCATCCGAGAGATTGACGCGGTGGCTGGATCCTTTCTGACCGATATCCAGCTGAACGAGATGGATCCTGGGAAAGCCTGGTCGGCTGCATGTCCCGTTGAAGGATATGTGCGCGACAAGTACGCTGTGACTATCCCCAGCAAGATCAAAACAAGCTGGCTTATTGGAGCCTCTATCGTCAAGGCGTATGCGGTGTGCCTGAAATGGGAGCCCATCATGGCGGGACTTCCGGCGAACCATTTTGTTCAGAGAGCGTGGCTTGACGATTCTGCAGCCATGCCCGAGAAACCCAAGAGAGAATGGAACCATGGAGAGGACCTCCTTGCGCTTCCAAGACCCCCGAGCCTCGACGAATTCACAAACTTTTAGAAGCTGTATTTACCTTTTGCAAGGACAAATAATGATTGCAAAGCCGAAACTGGAATTCAAAATGTTTCTCTCTTATTGCTACTTTAGCCGCTTTATCGATTTTGGATCGCAATCTTCTCGCTCCAAACTGCGCCCCATGGTATGATATGGCATTCGATATTTGGGTGGCTACGGTGCAGCAACAACACGCACGCTCTAAGAGATCAACGCCTCAAACTCGATGCCTTGCACCGTGTAGCCGCGAAGCGATCGCTTCACAAGGTTGGCAAACTGCGTCGGGTCGTTGCGGTACAACTCTGCCGCTTCTGCTCCATCCCAAAAGCAAACAGCATATTTCAGGCGTTAGCAGGAAGCGCAATGAGCTTTCTGAGTGCAGCAGACATACCTCTATTCAGCGGATCGTCCGGGTTTGGTTCGTAGAACAAGTAGATCAAGCCATAGATCACCGCGTTGATGTCCAGCACTGGCTTCCAGTCTTCGCGCAAGATGTTCAGGCATACGTTGCCGTCGAGATCGATATTTGGATGGTAGATCTTCACGGCATCACAAGAAAAACAACGTGTAAACGCAAGCAATCCGAGGAGTTCTTTCTTCGCCATTGCATGCGCAAACGTACTTTCGTCAGGCAGCGCACTTTTGGAGGTTCGTGGGGGTACATCTACACAGCATAGCATGCCAATCGTAAGCACAACTCGGGACACGAAGGGTAATTGAGGTAGCATCCGCAGTGAGAGAAACAGAAGAGCGAGCGTACAGGCGGGATCTTGAAGCTGAAGTTGTAAGAGGCTCCTTTCCAAAGTCCGGTGTCCACCGAAATCTGCACATACACATATAGTAACGCATGCGTACCCTCTCGATTAGAACCACATACGGCGGCATAGCGTGGGATCGTTTGGCTAATGCGTACCTTGACGTCGAACATCGTCAAATCATTCACTTCTGGGAAAGTCACTGTTGCCGCTTGGCCTCCGTCCAGCTCCGCAATATCTACAGCCATCCAAAAGAAAAGAAAAGAAAAAAGTCCGTCAGCATACATACACATACACTTTCTCTCTCCTAACAGGCTTCTACCGGCGCTAGCGCTCAGCACATGCAAGCGATTGTCCTCACCTTTCTGGATCCGGATTTCGCCGGGCGTGCGCTTCTTCTCCTTGCTCGCGCCGGCGCGCTTGCCGCGTCCGACACCGAGGATCTTGACGGCCTTGGGCTTCTCCTCCGCAGCCGCGGTCGTGGCGTCGCCGGCGGCCGCGGTCTTCTCCTCCTCGGCCTTCTTCTCCTGCTGCTTGACCTTCAATCGGATCATCTCTGCTTCTTCCTTCGGCTCAAATGGAATTGTGTGTACGTGAGGCTTTCAACCCGCGGCAAAACAAACTCGGGCGATGTCTCTTGTTTTGTGGCAATATTGCGACAACCTACCGCAATTTGACAACTCAACCGAAAGAAACATTGGTCTCCTTTTAAAACCGGTTTTGCACATCAAGTCGGCTTTAAGAGGTCATAACATCATCTGAACCAACTTGAAGAGAAACACGAAAATGACGAAGCAATGAATGCAAATTGATTATGGAGTTGCTGCAGCAGCTACTGACGGCTCTCAGGAGCTGCGACACTGCGCGTGCGCTTCCTACAGCGCTGACACCCGCTCCATCTCCTCCAAGCACCACGCAAAGAGAACAAAATACGCTCGCTGCTTACAACTTGGATGGCGGGAGGATCTGCTTCATCTGCGGCGAGATCTCATCGTCATCAGGGTCCGTGGCGCCGTTGAAGCTGGTGATCTCACCAAACTTGGCTTGCACGGCCTCGATCGTGATCTCCTTGTTCAAGTCCAAGAACACACCTGGTGAGCGCACGTATTTGACCTGGGCGACAAAGCCACCACCGCTCTCGAAGATCTTGCCCGACACTGGCACGCTCTCGTGGCACAAATACGCGATCGTTGGCGCAACGTACTCTGGCTTCCACGCCTCCACCATGTCCTGTGGCATGACGGTGGCCGTCATCTTGGAACCGGCGCCTGGGGCGACGATGTTCACCTTGATGTTCAACTTGGCGCCTTCCTTCGCGAGCGACTTGCCGAAGCCCGTCATCGCAGCCTTCACGGAGCTGTAGTTGGTCTGGCCGAACTGGCCGTAGAGACCGTTCACCGACGTCACGAGGATGACACGGCCGTACTTTTGCTTGCGCATGTGTGGCCACGCGGCGTGGGTCACGGCAAACGAACCCTGGAGGTGCACCGCGACCACGGCGTTCCACTGGTCCTTGGTCATCTTGGCGAAACTGGCGTCGCGCAAGATACCGGCGTTGTTCACGAGGATATCGATGCGGCCGAAGGCGTTGATCGTGGTCGCGACGAGCTTCTCGCCTTCGACAACCGAGTCGTAGTTGGCGACGGCTTCACCGCCTGCGGCCTTGATCTCCGCGACGACGGCGTCCGCAGCCTTCTTGTCGAAATCGTTCACGACACTGCAGGAAAAATAAAAAACATAAAAAAAGAGATATGAGCCCACTGCAACAAACGCGCGCACCATGGAAATCACAGCATTCTAAAAAACAAAGACAGACAAGACGTACACTTTGGCGCCACGCTGGGCGAAGAGGACCGCGTAGCAGCGGCCGAGACCAGCACCAGCGCCGGTGATGAGAGCAACGCGTCCGTCGTAGCGAAGAGCCATTGTAGCAGAGGGAGAGTGTGGGTGGTCGAGAGAGAGAGAGAGCGAGGCGAATGCGGCCGGCTGCAAGCTTTTTCGGTTGTGAGCGGGTCCGGCGCCGCACGAGGGAGGAACTCGCGCGGATCTGCACAGCGAGCGCACGCTTGCCATCACAGTCGTGTTGGGATGGGAGCTTCTCGTCGGACTCCGGTTCGGTGTTCAACGAGATAAGGAGGTAATCGTTTCTTGACGTATGATGAACCGTTGATTTCTTTAAATTTAGTATCTGTTTACAAGGGGTATATTGTTTTGCATCAGTTGAAGTAAATGTTTTACGCCATCGGTTTTTTTCCGCTCGACATCTGGGGGTTTCCCAAACTGCCCAAAATAAGAATAAGCCCAACGTTCACGTCAACACACGATGTGACTTGACATTCGTGCAACCTTCGCGTCGCAATTCATCTACTTGCTCAGTTGCAATTCATTTTTGAGAATTGGCACGCTGGTACAGCAGAGTCCTGTATTCGGAGCACTGGTACAACAGCGCATTGCTCCGTTTTGTTGGTTGTCGCGCGAGGCGATTGGATCACGAAGCGAAGCGACAAGAACGCGACTGGAAGCTCCGCCCGCATCGGTGCCAGCGCCCCGCGTCTCTCTATTCTATACATACACAGCCGCCATGGACCCTGTGGCAGTCGAAGCCTTCGAGATGAAGGTGCTAAAGCAGCCGGAGGTGTTCTTCACGCCGTCCGAAGAGGTCGCGAACGACATCAAGAGCTTCACGAAGCACGTGTTCGACCACTGCACGGCGTTCGTGAGCAAGGCGTCCGTGACGCCGCTGGACCAGATGTACGTCGAGGGCTTTGACGCCGACCAGATCTGGGAGCAGTTGCAGTTGCAGAACGGCCCGCTCGTGAACGAACTGGCGAAGCGCATCCGCGGATTCAACAAGCAGCCCGAGGCGATTCGCTTGTTCCCTGTCGAGAAGGACGACGAAGAGGAAGAAGACGATGAAGAAGACGCCGCAGAGAAGGACGAAGAAGATGAGCAGGAGCAGGACGTCGATGACGATGACGACGCGACGGTGAACTCGAGTGACGAGGACGAAAAGGACGCGTTGAGCGGCAGCGACGACGACAGCGACGCGGAGAAGAAACCATCGTCAAAGCAGAAGAAGAAGAAGAAGAAGAAAGCGACCAAGCCGAAGAAAGAGCGCGATGTCGCGGAAGACGGCTTCTTCGACTGGGACGAAATGGACAAAGCCGCCGAGGAAGAAGAGGAGGACGAAGAAGACGACATTGACCTGAACGACGACCTGGACGACGATGATGATGACGACGACGATGATGATGAGCAGGACGATTTCGACGAGGACGACGACAACGATGAGATGGAGGAAGGCTCGGACGAAGAAGACGCCAAGGACATGAAGTACGAGGACTTTTTTGACGGTCCCGACGGCGAGGAAGAGGAGGAAGAAGATGATGACGAAGAGGCAGACAAGAACGAAGACGACGACGACGACGAGGATTTGCCACGCGTCGACCGCGCTCAGTTTGACGAGGATGCAGGCGACGAAGACGACATGGCAGAGCGGGGCATCCTGTCGTCCCACCAGCGCCATCAGTTGCGCTTGAAGAAGGAGATCACGGAGTTGGAGAAAGAAGCGCTCGGCGAGAAGCCATGGCTGCTCAAGGGTGAAGTGAAATCGTCGGTGCGTCCCGAGAATAGTCTGCTGGAAGCGATCCTGGACTACGATCGACCAGGCAAGGTGGCGCCTGTGATCACCGTCGAAGTGTCGGTGGCCCTGGAAGATATGATCAAGAAGCGCATTTTGGAAGATGACTTTGACGACGTGATCCGCAAGTTTGCGGGCAACGAGCAGGACGAGAAGAAGAAGCTGGAGGACGTGTCGATGGAGAAATCCAAGGAAGGTCTGGGAGAGATCTACGAGAAGGAGTACATGAAGTCGGCCATGGGCTTTGAAATGGACGACGAGTCGAAGCAGGACCAGGAGGAGATCGACGTCATGTTCAAGAGTCTGTGCTGGAAGTTGGACGCGCTCTCGAACTACCAGTTCACGCCCAAGCCGATGGTCAAGGAGCTGCAGGTCAAGCCGTCGGTGCCTGCGATCGCCATGGAGGAAGTCGTGCCAATCAGTGTCAGCGACGCGAATCTCAAGGCCCCCGAGGAGATCTACGAGAAGAAGCGCAAGCGCGGCGAGGCCGTGCTGCAGTCCAAGGAGGAGATGTCCCAGGAGCAACGCAAGGCGCTGCGCAATGCGAAGAAGGCGTCGCGCCGCAAGGAAAACAAACAGAAGGAGGCTGACGAGCGGCTCGTGGCCAAGCTCAACCCGGGGCTCGGCAACAAGTACGCGAAGAAGAAGCTCATGGAGAGCATCTCGAACGCCAAGAACGTCACGACAGGTAAGGCCATCGAGGGATCGACCAAGCAGTTTTCCAACTCGAAGGAGTTTTTCACACGCCTCCAGGTGCGTAATCATTTAATTGTCCTGCTGTGCTTCTCATCCTGTGCGGATGTGAGCAGACTGCTAATTTCTATTGGATGTATACGCTTTGTTTAACAGGAGGAAGTCAAGGGTCAGATTCACAAGAAGGCCAAGACCAGCGACGCGCAGTAGACGCGCGCGCCACCACGAAACCACAGATAGACGGCCAGTGCACGGCGAATCCACGCAGCGGCTGTGGAGCTGCAGCAGCTGCTGGTACAAGTTTCTTCTCCTTCTTCGGGGCTCTTTTTTTTTTTATCTATACGTGTATCGCAGCGCTCGCTCACTGGGTCAACGTCCAGTGCACCAGTGAGAGCAGATACAAAAGTGAGTCGTGACGGAGAGGCAGCGCTTGCTGTTTGCAAAAGAAGAAACACTGCAATAGAAGACAACACAAAGCAGCACAAAATATACATTCAATTTATCGTTTCTAGGTACCATCGTCAGCAATACGTCGCCGTCGAGGGTTCCATCAAGAGACCAACCACACAGAGAAGCACGCTGTGCACCTTACGAGGCAGGACACATGCCACGCATTTCTACAGGGAGGCAGGCAGCCATTATGAGCAGAGTGCGCCCGCGCTCAGCTCCATCCCCATCGTCCCTCTCGCTCCCATCCCCCACTTCAACTGCAGAAAAGCCGCGACGCACCCACGCTGACGACTGTCTACAGCGAGCGCAATCGTGCCTCTCTGGCTGTATAGTGAAGCCCAGTCACGCGAGGGCTGCCGCGGAGGCAGGTGCGAGTGCGCGCGTGTCTATACGAAGCAGCCACAATGAGTTTTTTTCCTCCACGCTGTTTACGACGAATCACTCAAAAATCAAGTCTCCAAGCAGAAAACCTGTTCTAAGCGCCTCGGTGCATCTTTCGAATTTATTATCGTTTTATTAATAAATGACGTGATTCAACGTAGAATAGTGGCTGGTACAGAAGAAGAGAGCATACAAAAGAGACAAACTAATAGGTTTGAGTCATGACGCTGGGGACAGGGTTTACAAAAAGATACTTTTAGAAACTGGGACCTTCAATTCACTGCGCCACACTAGATGCACACAAACTCTAGTGTTCAAAAAAGGTGATATTTTTGTTCAATGACGCAAAACAAGGTTCATTTGAACCGCAAAGTCTGGTAGTCACATAGAGAGAAGCACACAGATTTTAAAAACACGGTATGAAAGCTGAAGATCCCAACGTTGAAGTGCGTAGCTCTTCGGAAAAAGTCACACGAGTGAAAGAGAAACGGGGTCATGCGGCGCGCGCCAGGCACCCATCGTCACTTGAGAATTCGCCGCGCGAGAAGCAAGTCACGAAGCCCCAGAGAAGCACCTTCAAGCCGCGATGCAAGTCCGCGGGATCGGAAGAAGTTTGAGCCGTGGCGCGTCGCACGTCCAGGATGACGAGCGCCTGGGCAACCGCGCCGACGAGCCGCTATACGGCCACCCGCTCATGTGCGCGAGCCTGCCGACTGAGCAGTTCCCGCAGCGCTCGGTGCCCGCTCGTGTGGCGCACCAGCTGATCAAGGATGAGCTGGCGCTAGATGGCAACCCAAAGATGAACGTAAGTGGGCGATATGTGGCATGGAAATTGCACTATGGCACTGTAGACTAATGCTTCAATATCGGATGTACCCACGTGTAGTTGGCGTCGTTTGTGACGACGTACATGGAGCCAGAAGCCGACGAGCTCATGATCGAAGGTCTGCGCAAGAACTACATTGATCTCGACCAGTACCCTCAGTCGGCCGAGATCCACAACCGCTGCGTGCAGATTCTCGCGAACCTGTTCCATGCGCCATTGGCTCCTAGTGAGGTTGCGACGGGCACAGGGTGCATCGGTTCGTCCGAGGCGATCATGCTCGCGGGCTTGGCGATGAAGCGCAAGTGGAAGGACCGCCGCAAAGCTGCCGGGCTGCCGACCGACAACCCGAACATGGTGTTTGGCTCGAACGTCCAGGTTTGCTGGCACAAGATGTGCAAGTACTTTGAGATCGAGATCCGCGAAGCCGACGTATCGCCTGACTGCCTCGTGCTCACAGCTGAGCGCGCGCGTCTTCTGCTCGATGAGAACACGATTGGCGTCAGTGCGATCCTTGGCAGCACGTTCAATGGCGAGTACGAGGACGTCAAGGCGATCCACGACATGATCGTCGAAGAAAACGAGAAGAACGGGTGGCAAATCGGTCTTCACGTCGATGCTGCGAGTGGTGGGTTCATCGCGCCATTCTTGAACCCGGAGCTCGAATGGGATTTCCGCCTGCCGAACGTCAAGTCCATCAACGTAAGCGGCCACAAATTTGGGTTGGTGTATGCTGGCATGGGCTGGGCGCTCTGGCGCGAGAAGGAGGATCTGCCGGAGGACCTCGTGTTCCATGTGAACTACCTGGGCGGCGACCAGCAGTCGTTTACGTTGAACTTTTCCAAGGGCGCTGGCAATGTCGTCGCGCAGTATTACAACATCCTGCGCTTCGGCTTTGACGGCTACCGTCGCATCATGGAGGCGAGCATGGAGAACGCCGAGTACCTGCGCAGTTCGTTGGTCGCAACGGGCCACTTCCGCATTGTTGACAAGCAGCACATGCCGCTCGTCGCGTTCTCCTTGATCGACTCGAGTCGGTACACGTGCTTCGACATTCAGGACAGACTGCGCAGTCGCGGGTGGATCGTGCCTGCGTACACGTGCTCGCGCGGCGCTGAGTCGCTGGTGATCATGCGCGTCGTCGTGAAGCAGAACTTTTCGTACAACATGGCCAACATGCTCGTCCACGATATCCTGAAGGCCATCTATGCGCTCGAGAAGCACCACATCTTGGTCGACACGGCGATGTCGTCGCCAAAGGCCAAGAAGATGAACTTCCGCGAGACTGTGCACGCGATCCAGGCCAACCTCAAGCACCAGAATTCGGGCATCACGACTCACGGCGTCTGCTAACAACGTCCAGAGCTACATAAAACAAGCAAAAAAAACAATCTGCAAAAGCCGACAGCAACCATGTGAAAAGAGCCCAAGGAAACCAGAGAAAGAGAGAGCGAACATCCTCGGTATGAAGTCTACGTGATGTTTTGTTTTACTGGTAAAATTGTGGCTGAAGCACGCAACGCAGCGAATATAAGCTTATGAGTATCCTCCATCATCCCATCCATAGTCTCGAGAGAAACCCGCAAAGACTCACTTAGCGCTGCAGGGCACGTCTTGTTTGCTACTTTCCAGTGCCGCTCGTCAAGCTGTGGTCACGCACTTCTTCGGGGGATACCGGCAGGAAGCGCTGGACGAACTGGCTCACTTTCGTCGCGCTTTTGAGGAACGGATCGGGGGAGAGACACGCCGCGACGCCTACGATTGCTTCGCAGAACTCGCTGTAGATCATTTCCAGCGAGTGATCCTCGAGCCCCGAATCGGCCTCTTGGACATTGCGAAACACCGTCACGGCGTACTCGAGCGGGAACCGCGGCCGAAGCAGATTGTAGTCCTGGATGAACGCGAGCCAGTCGACGAGTCGCATGTACTTTGTGATACCGTGGCTCGTATGCCGTGATCGATGTGCGGGAGTGTGATGAGGATGATGGCTGCTACTGCTCTTATGGCTGTTGGATGATGACGTCGACGCAGTATGCGCTGCGATAATGAGCCCAGGCTCGCGCTCCTTGGCGCAGTACCGACGAAAGATGATGCGGAGAATCTACGAGTGGTCAACGAGCATGCGCTTCATGTCGCTGTGGTGCAGGAGCTCTCGCCGGAGAATGCTCTGGTTCTGGACTGCATGCGGCAAGTGGTGGTTCACAAAGTACTCGACGCGGGCGCTTATAGGCGTGATCTGCGGCAGAAACTGCTCGTTACACAGTTGCAGCAGGATCTCAGCGAGGTCGTCGGCAGTGAACACTTGCCCGAAGCCATTCGCGGCCATGTCTTCGTCGCGCATCGCCGGCAGCATGTGGATGTCCTTTGGGAACCGCAGCACCTTGCCAACGTGCCAGAGATCGTCGAGACTCACGGCATGCTGGATATGCGATCAATATTTTGTGTACAAGCGGCACACCAGGTTCTTCTTGCGCTCCAATAGCGCGCGCACACGCTCAAGCTCGTCGTTCAGGTTGTCTTCGACGCTGAAAATGCGTTCGATCACGGGGTTGTCAAGCGAGATGCACTCAAACACGTGCTTTCGGTCATCACGGCATTCGGACGACGAATTTGAAAATACTCCTGCTGTTGTTGGCTCGTTCGGATGCTGACCTGTTGGACAAGATGTAGACGTGAATTGGCTCGCGATCTCGCTCGCTTGCTCCCATTGCAGGCGTCGGAAATCGCGAACTTGCTGATGCACGACATTGAAATCTTGGAGACGCATCGACGTTGTTTCGACGACTTTGGTCACGCTCTTGATGCATTCGGTGAGCTTTGTCGTGTCCTCGGTCGAAAGCTTTCGAATGCGTGCTGTGTGGTATGTTTCACCCATCGAGACGGACAACCTTGCGGTGGCAGCGCTATGGAGGCTTGCGCTGCTACTGCTGCTGCCATTGCTCGCGTGCTCCTTCTCCTTGGACGCTGCCGTCATCAGCACGCCATGGGGCATTGGCTCGATGTGATACAACAGATTTGGCCGAATGGACGGTATCCATGGATGGACAGCACCGCTCAATCCGTGACGCCATATTTCGGCGACACTCCCATTCAAAACGCGTGGCTTCCCGTCGCTCATGGCACTCTCACTGGTCCCAGTGGTGTCCGTATTCAACGCGAAACTGCCGCGGGATTGCACAATTTCAGCCTCGATCATCTGTGCCGCAAGTCGATTCCAGGCCTCGTAGGTTGTGACGATATTGTGGAAGCCTTGATCATCATTGTCGAGCTCCCTGAAATTGGGTGGCAGCATGGCAGCAGTAGATGTACTAGTACTCGTTGGTGTCGGCGCAGCATTCGATCCTCTTGAGTGGCCAAGGATCTGCATCTGATCGTCTTTGACTTTGTACGCATCGTGGCAAAATGCGCTCATATCAGCGGGCGAAAACAGCAACGAGCCATACTCGGACGCCAGGTGCGCGAGGAAAATCATGACAAAGAATCGTGTATGGCGTGCCGAGATCTCGAAGTCTTCGCGTTTAATGAACGCGAGTTTATCGAGCGCTGCATTCGAGGGTGCACTCGTTGCTTGATGATCACCACTAGGTTTCAATAGTGCACTGCTGCGCGTATGATGCTGCCGATTTGAGTTGATTGCCATCATCGTGATGGGACACACGTCAGCGATCGAGAAACGTTTGGCACCATTGATGGTTCCCAAGTCGGCACTTGGGAGCATAATGAGCGTCGAGCCGCTTTCTTTGTCTGTGACAAGAGAAGCAGTCCGTTGCACTGGCATCGATGGGACGACCGTGACTTCGTGACTTTCAAGCATGCGGGAGCTAAAAAGCTTGATGTGTCGCGCGTGGTGCTCATCCTGAGTACGAATCGCGTCTAGAATCTGCTCGTACAAGTCTGCGATGCGCTCAGCAGCTCCGCGTATCTGCAAATCGCATCGCATCTCGTCTTTCAGCTCGTCGGTATCGCCATCGCCATCATTCGCACTGAAATTGGCTTCATCTTGTTGCACGGAGCGTGTAAACATTACATGGACGTCTTTTGTCGAGATCCGCTTCTCTATCGAACACACCAGTTTCGCAAAATCGTAGATCGAAATCTCAGTTGGAGGAAAAGAACTTGCGTTTGCCGTTGAAAAGGATGTTCGCGTTGAATTGGACTCAGATGACAACGGCGTCGCTCGTAGTTTGGTGATCTCCGCCAAACATTCTTGCAGCACCGTGCTCTTGATTTTGGATGCAGTCACGCTCTCGGGAGCGCTCGACAGTGAACGCACGCAACTCAACGGATGCTGAGCTGAGGTACTACTACCAGCCGAGGCAATCGCAGTGACTTCACCAACAGGTTGAGGGATGAATTCGTGATGCAATTGTTGGAGAAAACCGACACTGCGGTAGCCTCTCAGCAGCGACTCCAGGACCAGCGGCGGGAGAAAAGACACGGCCTCGACTTGTAGCTGACCTTCTTGGCACACGATGCCTTCGCGACGATAGCTGCCTTCCAAATACGCACCAGCAGACTGAATCTTGCGGTTCAGCCGCTGAATCATGTCTTCGGTCTGCTTGCGGTCGTTGCGGAGTGCGAGACTCTCCAGTTGCGTGAGGTCGCGCTGCGATGTGAGGTCATCAATGTGGCGTTGCAGAGTCGCCAAATGCTCGCCGTCGAGTGCGAGTTGCGCTTGCATTTTCGCCATCTTTTGCTGCACCGTGTCGTGTTTCCACGCCGCAAAGAGCTTCGGCACGAGCGACTTGACGGAACTCGTAAACCACGCGGAGAAGTACTCAATGTACTTTTTCGAGTTCTACCAGCAGCAACAGTCAAAACCCATTAGATATACAAAAGTAAGGAAGTGTAATTCAATGTTGGTGAAGGCGTATTCGAAGTGCTAGCATGCTGCACCTTTTTCCGAACAATCGCAATCGCGTACCACTCGCGAAAGAGTGTACGCACGAGACCATGCGAGCACGCGTCGAGAAAATGGCAAAACATGTGGTGCACACTGTGGATTTCATGGGCAATGAGCGCGTTCCGGGCGTTGCGATGCTTTCTATGCAACAGAGATGTACGATACAACTTTTCCAGTTAGCCAACGGTCTGAAGGCGAAAGAGACATGCAACGATGAGTAGCTCACTTGTCTCGTTGCAGTGCGATCACGAGTCGTTTCTGGTGCTTGACGATCGCAAAATACGGCGGTAGAGGCGGCACACGAAGAGAGTACGCTGCAGTGTACAATTCCGAGCAAAGCACGCGGAGAAGCGGTGCGTACGGTCCGAACTGCTCGACGAGGTCACCTGTTCAAACACGGATAATGCGGAGCTCAAAATGAGACTCCAACCAAATGCTCTGTGCATCAAACGCACAGTACCAAAGATCTTGTATGCGAATGCTGCGACGAATCCATTTGGAACCGGGAGGTTCGCCGTGAGTCGATACAATTCCTGGAAGCCAATCTCCGCATGGACAGCTGCACAACGTGAACACAACAATGACCGCTTGTGAGCGCTACTGAGGTATGCAAAAGGCACATAACCTATGGTGTTGGTCGGCACGTACCGAACGACTTGAACTGCGATCGATTCGCGTCGAAGCGCTGCAGCCACTGCGCCATGAACAAGCGCATGACCGTTGCCTGGTTCGAGTCCACGAACGGATCAGCGTCCACTGCGTCGTCTAACGTCTGCGTGAGCTCATGCAGCGGCACGTCCACCGGCAGTGACACCGCATTCGTGCCTTCCACGACAGTCGAATTCTCCTTCTTGGCAGGCGGCTGCGGCGACAACAAGCGTCTTCCTTGCGTCTCTGGAGAAGAGAGTCTGGTGAGGCGATGTGCAGGAAACGCATGTGTTACTACAGCGCTACCCCCACTCTCCACTTCAACTCGGCGCTGCTGCTGAAGCTCCACGTGTCTCGGAGACCTGCGTGCGGCGCTGTCCGGTACGCTTGCTGCCATTTGGCGAAGCACGCGCGGCGTACCAGAGGCTGCTGCTGTTAAGGGCGCAGCGCTTTCCCGTTTGAGCGCGCTCTTTGTACTGCCGCTCCTATTGATGCCGCGGAGCAAACTGCGCAAGGGATCTGTCGCTTTGGCGAGACCGAGCGAGTCCGGTCCCCTTGCACTTGGCCGCAATGGCGCACGCATTGTGTCGGGCGGCGTGACCGGGTGCGCATTGTTGTTTCGCTGCCGACCTGCACTCCCATGGGCGCCTCTTGGGTCGATGGGGAATCAGCCGTCGGGGATGGCGGGAGCATGACGGCGCGGCGCGGCGCGTCGCTATTCACGTGCATGGCCTCTGCGCGCGCGCCATTTCGGCCTCTTGTCTGTCTAATCTCTGAATGCGAAGGGTTGCTGGATCTGGTGCCAGCAAAAGGAGACCCTCTACATTACGACAGTTAGAATTATTGCTAAAACTATCATATACTAACTTTTCAAGTCTTTCTGCTTTACCAAGTATTTCATATATAGAAATCAAGTAGATATATGATGTTACACAGGTGTGACTGAGCGCAAGTTGGCGCGATTGGGTTGAAGAGAGCAACGGGCTGATACCGCAGTCCCGATTTTCAAAGGCGCAAAGCAATGTGCGGGCGAGCGCGGTGCACGCTGTCGCGCGAGCAGGCAGCGCAGGAGGCCGGCGTGGCGCGGGAAGAGTTCGTTAACGGCGACAAGTGTACGCTCATGCATCGCAGACAGCGCTCGCGCCAACCGAAGCAACGAGATGGACGCGTAACGTTGCGCATATATACTGATTGACGCATGTTCTTGCATTCTTGTATAGATAACCCCGTGGAGAACATGGGGCCAGGGCGATACGTGCCGGTCGTGTATCAAGGGCACACTGCAAGCGGCGCAGGAAGCGACACGAAACACAACACAACAAAGCGCTTGGAAGCGATGCGCGTACGTTGCTACGATTTGAAAAAGTGCGGCGTGGGTTGGAAGATTACTAGCTAACATGACCTTCCTTGATGCAGTGGGGATTGATCCCGTCGTTCACGAAGCCCGATGCGAAGCCCGACCATTTCATCATGTTCAACGCTCGGTACGAGAAGCAAAAAAGGCTGCGAGCGTTGAGTCGAACTAACACCGTTTATGTGGCCACTGTAGCTCGGATTCGGTGAAGGAGCGACCGGCGTTCAAGCGCCTCGTGGAGCGCAAGCGATGCGTCGTGATCTGCGATGGGTGAGTGCACGCGCCTCTGGTTTTATGACCAAAGCGCTGAGTATTGTAGTTTGATACTGACGGATGCGACATCTTGGATCTCTTTTGACACCAGGTACTATGAGTGGCAGCAAGTTGATAAGAAAGAGAAGCAACCGTACTATTTCCAGCGGCGCTCGGGTGTCATGAAGGTTTGCACACGTACATGGCAAACTACTATGTCTGTCAGTCAGGAATACGTGGCTCATTGCTGTGTGATTTCTATAGTTTGCGGGGTTGTACGACACGTGGCACAACAATGAAGGCGATGAAATGCACAGTTTTACGATCCTAACGACCGACATTGCGCCCGAACTGAAGTGGCTGCACACGCGAATACCGGTAGGGAACCACGATCTGAGAACGACATCACGCTGCAGGATTTGACAGCGCTATATACGTTTTGAGTAGGTGATTTTGACGGAGGAAGGCGTGGCGCGGTGGCTCTCGGATGCCAAGTTTGACAAAGTGAAGGATCTGTTGGTGCCGTACCCAGTCAGCGATCTGCAATGGCATCCTGTTGACAAGCGAGTTGGCTCCATAAAGTTCCAGAGCGAGGATTGCACCAAGAAAGTGGACATCAAGCATGCAGGTATGATATTCGTCGTCTTTTTGCTTCCAGCATTGTTCACTTTCTGATCGTGCAGTCAAAACCACAACATTTTGTAGGAAATATCAAGTCCTTCTTTGGCGTCAAGATGGAAAAGCGAGAACCCACAAACAGCGAGTGGCTCAAGCAAGAGAGCCCTGTCAAAGCCAATTCTGAGGCGAATGTCAAGTCAGAAGAGCGTCCAACACAGCAAGACGCCTCAAAGGCAACGACACCCAGGAAGAACAGCAGCGCAGCGTTCTTCTCCTCGCCAGTGCGACACGACAAGGGTCCGAGTGGCGCGGACAAGAGCCCGTTGAAGAGCGGCAGCAACGCCGAGGGCTTCGTGAAGGCGTCGTCTCTGCTGACCAAGCGCCACGCCGACAACGACACGTTTAGTCCGCAAAAGAGCTTTTCGTCTCCATCCAAGCGCGCATCACCCGGCAAAAAGCCCAAAACAGCGCACGCGAGAGACCCAAAACAAAGCACACTCCATGCGTTTTTCCAGCCAAAGCCCTGACTGTATGTAAGACACGCTATTTTCGAAGTGGATGCGCGAGAGAATGGTCATATCCTGTAAGATCGCATACCCTGTATAGAACGTCGTTTGTCTCAAGACGGTAATGTATGCGGAATGACCTCTGAAAGGAATTAAACAGTTGGTTT
>JAADVP010000122.1:0-35728 GCA_023335675.1 Globisporangium solare | reverse complement strand
TCGACATCTGTCGGAAGCGCGCGCTTGTGGTCGGTCGTGTGGCCGCAACCTAATAGATATGGACACGTCCAGCGGCGCGCTCTCAGTCGAACGTGACGAGGTGCGAGTCCATGCTGCTCAGCGCGATCGCGAACGCCTGCACGGGCGTGAACGGGTGGCTGTAGTCCATCGAGTACACCTGGCGGTCCTGCGTGCGCCCGAACAGCATCAGCGTCTTGTCCATGTCGTCCGGGTGCGACAGCAAAAAGTTCTTGACCGACGCCGCGGCCACGCGCCCGCCAAAGTCGAGGCAGTATGCCTCGAGCGACTCGATCCACACGGGCGGCTTGTTGATCAGGTGTAGCGCTTTGGTCGGGTCCGCCGGGTTCTCCACCTGCGCCAGGATCGTGTCCTCCTTGCTGCTCGGCGCCCAAGGCTGCACCTCCCACGACGGCGCACCGTCCACGCTGCTGTCGACCTCGGGGATCTCCTGCACGAGCGGCAGCGCCACGCGCATCTGCCGAGGGCTCTTGCCGAACGTGGCCGCGTATTGCACGGCGCCGAGCTCCACGGGCTGCTCGCCTGTCGTGTCGAACATCGTGTACTGCGAGCCCATGTAGTTCTTCTCGAGACGCGCGACCTGGATCGCGCTCTGGTTGCTGCTGCGCTCGCTCTCGAGGTTGTTGGCCAGGTAGATCGAGAAGCTCACCGACATGTCGTACTGGCGACGGCGCACGGCCGTGCACAGCAGCGTGTCCGTGTCCTGCGTGTACAGCTCGTAGTTGCCGCCGCCGCGCGTGCGGATGTAGCACTGCATCATGAGCGCCTGCGGCGGCGACGGCGCCATGAGGAACCGCGACAGGAACGCCACGTTCAGGCGCGCCGTCGCCACCAACAGGTTGCGGATCGCGACGTCAGCCGGCGGAGGCGGCTCCACGGGCGCCATGTCGCACGTGGTCATGTGGTCTGCAAGCCCAGCTTTCTTCATCGACTCGGAGCAGTACGAACACGACACCTTCATCTCGTTCGCCATGCGCTGCGCGTGACGCGACGCCACGAGCAGCGAGAAGCCGATCGACTCGCGGCACATGGGGCACGAACCGCGCTCGCTCACCCAGCGCTCGATGCAGTCCTTGCAGAAGATCTGGCCGCAGCACGTGGCCTCGGTCGCGCCCGTGAACACCTCTTGGCAAATCGCGCATTCCAGCATCTTGCGCGTGTTCTCCATGGTCTCGAGCTGCTCGTCGCGCGGCATCGGCTCGGGCGTCGGGTACGCGAGCGTGGACACCAAGTTGGATGCCGCGAGTGCTGATGCCGCCGTGCGCTGGCCCAGGTGGCGCGTCTTGAGCGCCGAGTGGATCTCGAACAGCATGTCGATCACTTGGCCGACGCTGTGCGCGTTCTCAGCGGGCTCAATCTCTTCGAGCGGCTCGCTCTCGGGCTCGGCCATCGGCTCGTCGCGGTCTTCGTGGGTCTCCTGGTTGCTCTCTTCTTCTTCTTCTTGCTCGTCAAAGTCGCTCGAGCGCGAGCCCGGCGCCGTCTCCTCGACGATGGACGACGCCACCGACGACATGAGGCCGTTGCGGCGGCGCGCCTCGAGGATGTCGACGACGCCCTCGCCGTCGGCGAAGAACGAGCTCACCTCGATGTCCATGTCGAAGCGGTTGTGGCGCGGCGTCACGCGCGGGCTCATAGACGAGCGCGGGCTCGACAGCAGGATGAGCTCGCTCAGCGTGCGCGTGCGGTGCATCTTGTTGCTGTGCTTGGGCTCCGTCACGACGCGCAGGCGGCGCGCGAAGCGCGACTGCAGCCGCGCGAGCGCGTCCTCGTTCGCGTTGTTCCCGCTTGCAACGCTCGACGCCATTTGGGTGAATAATTCGACCGATCGGGTACAATAGACAAGCGCTGTTTTTTTGTTGTTGCTTTTTTTGGCGTGTGGCTCAGGAGCTACGGAATGCGCAGCAAGTGGGGGCTGGTGGGGAAGACGCGTACGTACGCACAGCCGGAGCGCGGGGCTGCGGGTGGTGGCTGGCGGCGGGGCGAGTGCGTTGTCGTCTGCGCTGGGAATCGGCGAGTGAGGGAGGAGCAGCAGCGCCAGCAGCAAGCGAACCGCGAGGCCGCGACGCCACGACGAGACCCGTGTGGAATAGAAAAGAGGGGGGGACGAGAACACGGGACTGTTTTTGTGCTGTTTTCACTTGCAGTTTGTATGGAGGGAGGGGCTATTATTGGGAGCGTCGCCCTCATAAATCAGCTGGGCGAACTGACTGTCTTGATTGCCGCCATACCGAGACCGTTTTTGATATGCAACTTTCGTTGTATATGAGTATATATGAGAGCGGGCCACTGGCTCCAGAGTGTCGATTATGCAATTTTCGCAATGTGCACTCGTCAAGCGATTTGTTTAGGGTATTTATTTAGTTTATATGCACACACATATATATCTTTGGTAGTCAGTCAGTGCAGGGAAGCAGGTTGGTTGGTGGAGGAAGAGCGGAGATGTGGAGAATTTTTTTCGAACATTAGCGCGGGCTTTGAGAAGATCGGCACTTTGGCCACTTTATGGGATATGAGCGCTTTCTTTTTCGCAGATGGATCCATCCATCCATCCACTGACTGTCTTTATACGGCGCGACAAACTCCATATGCGCCGTCCATAAGCAAAATGCATCACAGCAGAACTCCTTCTGGATGGTGGCCACTCGTGAAACGCTCAGCGCAAGAACGCCATTATGAGGCGGGTAACTGGCGCCAAAGGGATCCTTAAAGAACTTTTATTTACTCAAAAGAAAAAAGCGCTGGCCGCCACAGTGGGAGAGAACCATCATTATGGAATGCTGTATGGGAGGGTGGAAGATGATGGCGATACGTCAAGAATACCATCAGCACAGTGCTCTTTTTGTTTACAATACCGCCCATTGTGGAGGCGGAGTGCTTCTCCCACACGGCGAGCGAGCAAGTGGAATATGGAATATGGAATACGGAGACGCGTGACGGTGGTGCTGCCGCGAAATAGAAGCGCTGCTCTTTATCGGCCCAGGCTCGAAAAAACAACCACAAATCTGATTTCTATCGGACAGATCAGCAGCTCCGATACGGACTCCGCCTCTTTGTGCGTCAAACAGATGCTGCTGCCCTTGCATGTTGAGGCCGAAAATGCTCACTGCATACAAACTGTTACGGTAGTGGCAGTATCTATACCGAATATGAAATGCTACCTACCTACGCACTCTTACGGATTGATGCCTCATACAGGAAAGTTGCGATGGTCGTGGCGGCGTTTACCAGTTTCTATTCCATCCCCTCATTGAAGTTTCGAGCCAGAGGAAAGTATCAGCCTGGTACCAAAGTATCAAGGCCGTCCTCGCATCCGCGTCCATGCGCCGCCGCCATGTGCGTCTGCAAGGCCGCGACCACGAGGTCCCACGCCGCGAGCCACGCACCATCCGCATCCTCGCCCTGGGCCTGAGGACGCCCTGCGTCCAGTTGCGCGTCCGAACATTGCGGTACGCGCCACGAGGGCCGCGTCGTCATGTTCGACGCGTCGTCTCAGCGCAGCCAGCAGCTGCACGAGCTGCGTCGCGTCCTCGCCAGTCCGACCTGCTTGAAGCACGAGAAAACATCTGAGCAACACAGTCAAAGGAGCAGACCTCGGGCTGCCTTCGTACCGAGCTCTTGGATGGCGAGCGTCGCGGCGCGGCTGATGGTGCTGTGGCTGGGAGAGCGCTCACGAGGCTGCTGAGTGCTGCTGCGCCCATCTTTGTCGGCATCTGCTTTGTTGACGCGAGCTTCAAGAGATCCGCCACTACCTACGCCGCCGCTTCCAAAGAGCTCTTTGCACGCGTCAACACTGGCAGTAATGCCGCCATCCGTGAGCGCGGCATCGAGGTGGACCGTGGCGCGTGTCACAAGCTTCGAGCCGCACGCCTTCTGGAGCGCGTCGATGCTCGCGCCGCAGAGCATGCTGACCACGAGTGTCGGCTCGTCGGGTACGCACAGCACGTGCTTGATCTGGATCGCGACCGACTTGAGCTGCGACGGCGGCATGCAGAGCACGAGCACGTCGCTCTCCTTACTCGCGCGCGCGTTGTCGTAGTACTTGTGGATCGCGTGGAACAGCGTCTGCGCCTGCACAGTCTGCGGCGCGTCGCATTTTGGGATGCGCTCGGGCTACCGCGTCGAGACCACGAGCTTGTCGATCGGGTACTGGTGTCGGAGCAGCGCCATGGCCACGGCGCTGCCCACGTGACCGCCGCCGATGATCCTGACGCGCGGCAAGCCGCCGGTACCAATATCATTCGCTCCATCGTCGCCACTTGAGACCCCAGAGCGTCGAGCGCGCAGAGTCTTTGCAGCTAGGAGCACGAGCAGCACGTACTCGTGCGCGAGCACGTCGATCACAAGCGCGCGCGTGCGGAAAAGCGCGTACATTTTGGGGGCGAGGCGCGTGGGCGCGTAGAGCTCCGGACGCACTCGGAACGGCTCCTTGTCCTTGGCAGCGCAGCTGCTGTTGGTGCTGTTTGCGCTGCTGCTGCCGGGACGCGGCCTCGCTCTCGCGGCGCCATCGAGGTCGGCACTCGCGCCGCTCATGACGCAAGTCTCGTTCGCGGCTCGAAAGGTCGTAGAGGTTTTTCTGTGGGATTACGTTATGGATAAATATGTGAATTAGAAAGGTATATTTGCAATTCGTTTACATACTGTTGACCCAGTTCATCTACTTTCACCAATCGGGTATGCATTCTAGGAAGGTACGTGTCAACTGCCACCTACCTTGACTCAAAAAAAAAAAATTAATTGATTGCTGAATTGCCTCACTGTATAAAAGAAAATCCCATCCGTTATTCAATCTACACAGGATATTTTTCCTAAGGTACCGGTATCTCTCGGTATCCATACCGGTACGCAAAGTTGAACCCTCCGGCGACACGTCATTATCATACTTGGCCAACATGGCCAAGCGCGTGGCCGTGGCGTACGCGCTGTGGCTCGTGGGCTTCTGGATGGGGCTGCCGCACCTCTACTTGCGCCGCCCGCGCGCCGCGTTCCTGCACACGGTCACGCTCAACGGCGGTGGCGTCGGCTGGTGGCGCGACCTGCTGCTGCTGCCGACGTTCGTGCGCGAAGCCAACGCCGACGCCGAGTTCGTCGCGTTGCAGCAGGTCGCGCAGCGCTTCCACACGCAGCCGCGCGTCGCGTGGCTCGTGCTGCTGCTGCAGTTCCCGATCGCGCAGGCGTTCGGTGTGATCGCGGCGTCGCTCGTCCCGCAGGGCGCGCCGGCGTGGAGCTACGAGCTGCTGTTCCTGCTCGGCGCATCGAGCGCCATTGTGTTCGCTGGCGAAGCGCTCGAGCTCGCGGTCCAGTCGCCCTGGCGCCGGGTTGCTGCCGTGATGGCCGCGGTGCTACTGACCGCGTATGTTTACACAGAGGGCGACGTGGAAGACCCAACGTACAAGAACGCAAAGACGCTGGCGATTGGACTCGGCTGCGCCGTGTTCTGGGGCGCGCGGCAGTGGAGCGAGACGTACAAGGCGTTCGCGGAGCCGCACGAGGGAGAAACTGAAGGCTCGCGCTCGCTGACAGCGGTGAGTGCGCAAGCGGCTCCAGAGAAGCAGAGCGTTCAGCCGCGTTGGTGGCGCACGCTGCTGGTCTACTACGGCCTTCTCGGCGGCTTCACGCTCGCGAGCAGCACGGCGATACTGCTTCACGGCCATGTTACGGTGCTCGACGCGCACGGACGCGAGCAGACGTTCCCGGCGTACGAGGTCGCGGCCAATGTGTTCCACGCGCGCGAGGCGCTCTTCGACGGGCTCGGGGACCTGCTGTCGGGGATCTTTGTGAGCTCGTCGCTCCAGCGCGAGTTTTCGTGGTCTTCAGGCCAGCAGTGGGCGCGGAGCGAGGGCGGCGACTTTGAGGCCAAGTGGCGCGCGTTCCAGTCGCGACTCGACGTCACGGGCAGACAGCGGCACCTCAAGGTGCTCGGGCTTGGCCCAGAAGCGACGTCCGCAGAGATCAAACGCGCCTACAAGCGGCTCGCACTGCAGTGGCACCCGGACAAGCACGCGAAAAGCAGTGCGCACGAAGAAGACGCGCACGAGACGTTTTATCGGATCCAGGAAGCCTACGAGAAGCTGCAGAAGCTGCAGCCGAGTGCCGGACCGCTAGGCCGCTGGAACGAGGAACTGTAAAGATGATGAGCGGCTCGGCAACGCTCTCCACGATCTCGCCCACGCAACCTTGGCGCGATGAATGGCTGAAACAAGGTAAATGAGTCGATAGAAAATGCATTTGTTGGTTTAGCCTTAGAACGCGCCGTGTTCGAACTCTATGCCGCGTCTTCACTAAACGCGCTCAGCGCCTCAATCTGCTGCTCCTTGGACAGCCGGATGCGTCCGCGCCAGTGCTCGTGGAGCCGCAGCGGCTGGTTGGCGACCAGCGCGTCGACCATTTGCTGCACGTCCGCTTTCTCGTTGAGCATGCCGAACCAGTCGCCGCTCGGGTACGCGACGCAGTTGCCAGCATACCGATGGCCGCCGTAGTGGCTCGCAGCCCAGAGATGCAGAGGCACCGCGGCGTCCGTCGCGATCTCGTCCAGCCACTCGAGCATCTTGGGGCCGGCGCAGGCGCAGCGGAAGTCTCTGCATGGGAGCACGAAGGTACACGTTAGCGCTTTTCAAGGGAAAATCTGCAGGGTCGTACGCGTCCAGAGTCCGTACCGGTTCGCATGCGCACAGGCGAACATGTGGAAGCCTTGCTCGATTGGAGAATAGCGCAAGTTCCTGCAGGAAGGTCGCAGATAGCAACACGGTCAGTTAGCATGCCGAGGCGCTGATCACCGCCACGTGGGGAGTGGTCTACGTACAGGTTTTCAAGAGCCCGAGGCAGGGAGTCTGCGTTATACACGCCTTCCTGTACCAGCGCATCAACTAGAAGGTCGCAGAGTGTGCAATGCAAGTTAGACGCCGCCCCCAATGCGTGTGCATGCCTCAACGTTGCTCTCGCATACCGGTCGACTTGGAGACGCCGTGGACGCGAATGTTTTCGGGAAACACGAGCACGTCGTGGCTCTCAGCGAGGTCTTTGGGCCCAGTCGCTGCTGCTGCTGCAGAGTCGTCGCGCGCTTTGCCGGAGCACGCTGCGCGCTTGTACGGAATCGCTGCAGTGATAGTGAGCGGGCTCGACTTTGCGCTCCCACCGCGTTTACTCTCAAGGGCGTGCAAGCTCTACATTGTCCACGCGCACTGTGTCACGACCCATCATCACACTGTCCGTTCGTTTTTTTAAAGTTACCTGCGCGTAGGACGAGATGATGTGATCCGAGAACTCGAGCTTCTTGGGCCAGTCCTCGGCGCGTCCGTGGGCGTCCACAATGACGAAATGGCGCTCGTAGTACTGCAGCAACGCAGCATATTCCCCCACACCACAGCATGAGTCGATGCGGCCACTTGAATGCACACAAAGTATAAAGACACATGCACGCAGCGTACCGCAACGGTGCCTTCAATGGCGCGCGGCTGCATGCGCGCAGCGCGTCGTGCTGCTCTTGCATCGTCCGCTACTGCCGCTGGAGCCGCGTCGCTGGAGGCGCTGCAGGCGCCAGTGCGCTGCAGCAGCACACTGCGCTGGGTGGGAGCAGCTGCGCGCAGCAGGCGCGCTCGCGTCGTCTGCAGCATCGTCTCGAGAGGCGACGCACTTGGGAAATGAGCTCCTCATGACAGGCAAGTGACTATTTTAGGACACTACTCGGCAATCGGTGGCGTAAGCCGACATCCACCTGACCAACATTCTGATTCTGGTGGCAGATGTACTCGACTTTGGTGGCAATAGCCGAGAAACTGCGTGGCAGCAGCCAATCAAAATCAAGGGAATGTAAAACCGCCAGTAATCGACGTACTTGAAAATTTAATACGTCCATGATTACACAGGAGTATGCGATTGAAGAGGTTAAATGCACCACCTCAACAGCGGAATGTCGGTCAAATCTGTGACGTGAGAGAACAAGAGCTTTGTCGGCATAACGCATTTTTCAAGGCAACAAATGCATATCAACCACATCGTTTCCCTTGGCCCCTCAACCCATCGGCATGGCTCCCCTGCCAAATCGCCACTCACGCGCGCCCAAAGGCAACTTTGCTGCCAAATGCTACTCGCGCCATGGCTGTTCGAAGGCTTCGGCGGCATGCTGGGACAAGAAATCCCAATGGTACCTCGATCGGTAATCGCTCTTAGCTGCATCACCGAATGCGGTGACGGCTCGCATGTACCCTGCTTCATACTCTAATCCTCCGGTCGTGAAGATGAATCTCGGGATGCCCCCATACCTGTAGTAACGCGCACTCAAAACGCCTTCAGACAGCTGCATGTCATCGCGAACCAGAGAATTCAACACATGCAGCTCGTCCAACGTCCACACAGGCAAGATGAACTTGAACGAGTCGACTTTCGCGTAGTTGTGCATACCAGGAAGCCCCTCCGTGGCAAAGAGGATCGATACACCATGCCACCCAACAAGTCTCGACGAATCGCCCTCAATCAGCCGAGTTACATTGCGCTGCTCCGAAATGTCGCGCACTTCGTCCTCTGTCAGTAAAGCGAACTCCTTCGTGCTGGCACAATACTTGTGGAAACAGCCGCGCGAATTCAGCACCAGGTCGAACGAAGGGAGCGATTTGACCTTCTTGTGGTGTTGGAAGATCAGTTGATAGGCCGCGTAGACGTAGAAATGACTCAAGCCAGCGCCCTCTGTTCCCGTCACGATCATGTTGGCATTCCAGCCGTTTCCTGCGAATTGATTGACATTGTCCATCAACTCGCTGGAGATCGCAACGTACGCCTCCCTTTCCATGATCTTGCTGTACTTCGTCGTTGGGTTCGCCAACGGAGGCAAGTCGACCATTTGAAGATACCTCGTAGTGTGGAAATCGTCTTTGCCGTCCACTTCTCCTTCGCTTGGCTTGAGCTTCTTCGTCGGAGTGGATGATAGCGTGTCGTTGCCGAACCATTCGTCAACTCGAGTGCGATTACGAGCCACCATGCGGCCATGGGGTTCAAGTCGTCGTTGCGGCATAACCACAACCAAATGTGGACCTCCTGAGTTGCCATGGCCCCAAATCGGCGCGTCTTCTGCAAGCGGCGTCTGCTTCTCGTCGAAAGCAGCTCGGTCCGCGTACACAATGAGATCAGACGCGGTGACGTGAGCAAGAGTCCTTGGGCACTCGCTCTTCACCCGCTTCCGGAAGTGAACAATTGTTTCGTTGTCGTCTTCAGTACTAGTAACGCAGGTTACCTCCCTGTGACCGCGTTCGTCGATCAGATCGAACCATTTCCGAGTTGGCATCGTGCTTGTTCTCTCGCGATGCAAATTCTTCACTCACAAAGAACGAACGACGTCGTCGTGTTTGCGTCCATTCCGACCAATGCTTTCAGATTTTCCTTGACAACATCTTTACAATTCTTCGCTCCAACGACCTGATGCTTCGGTACTCGGCTGCAGGTCACTGAAACTCTTTCTCACACATTTCCGCAACCGCTACTTGCGTGTGATTTAAGCCCATGGCTCAAAGCCGACGATCAGTACGTGACTTGTCGAGCGTGCCTGCTTCGTACCCCTCATCTTTCTCTGGCAAAAGCAAATCCACGACTGGCAGAAAGAGATCGTTCTTGTCGGACGCAAATATGAGCAAATCGGGAGCTAAATGGGATTAGCCTATTTTAAGTCTTCCAAGTCAAAATTTGGAAGGTCTATTTTGACTCAGAAGACTCAAAGTCCGTTCACCAAAATGGAAACGGAATAGCCATTTTATGAACACGACTCTCCCATTTCATTTCGCGCTCGCGTGAACTGTGGGGAGTGTTCAAATCATGAGCACAAGACGCACGCTAGCCGCAGAGATCCAAGCTGTTGGTCGCGTATTGGCTTCAGCGCTGGTGCGAGATATCACCACGGATTGCCAAAATGCTCTTCAGCAGATGGCTGACACTGGGGTTCCTCTACAGCAAAGCTTTATCAAGGAACTCCGTCGCTCCAAGGAACTCGCGCAGTGCCTCGCAAAGATGCCGTTGACAAGACTCGCTGAATTGCGCAGCGCTGTCGGAAATGCTGCATCTTCTTCAATTGCGAACATGGAGATTATGGGACTCTGGTCTTTTGTTCACGATGCGACGAAAGAGCTACTCCCTGAGACGTTGGATCTCCAGCCTTTGCAAGAAGCGTCAACCAAAGTCATTGCAGATGGAATCGTTGACGTCAAAGAGAGCGCGGCGAGTATCGGTCGACTCTTGCTTTCAGTGTTCCACTCGTCCATGGCACTTTCTTCGACTATCAGTGTCGAGCTGCAGGATGCCGTGAAGGAAATGGTTGAACAGGGTACATCACTTGCTGCGTCTATGGTCGACGAGTTGAAATCGCACGCACATCTGGTATCTCAAGCGCTACCGAAAGATAAATTACTGCAACTTCAAGCGCTTTGCTCTCACGCTATCTCTGCGGAGTGGGGGGAACTCGAACAGTTTGCGTCTCAACTCAAGGAATCCGTCAATCAGGTCGCCAACTCACCTCTTGTGGACATGGTACAGCAGGGGGTTATCGATGTGTACAACTCCCCGCTCACGAGACTTATCGTACAAGAAGGATTCGCGAATCTTGACAAGGTATTCACCGATTCGCGCGAGAACCTTGATGCTGCCACGACTGCGATCGTAAATGGCGTGGGGGTTGGCGCATGCACGTCTTGCCTAGCCACGCTGCCACCTTTGCTGCGCTTTGAAATCCTTCGCGACTTCTGTCAAACCGCGAGCCTCTTCTTCACAAATTTGTATGGAACGATTCTCGATAACCAAGACTCGCCCATCGTTCGCAGCATACAGGCAGTGTTTCGAACGATTTACGACGTCGTGTCAGCCAATTTTTCTGCAATCTGGAGCAGCAAGCGGGAACAACTCATCGACCTTGGGTACACCCTGCTGCTTGTTTGTATCTGCATCGGGTATGTCTGCTTCCTCTGGTTTGCTTTCACGGGGAGACACTTGCACAAGCGCTCTGACGAGGTGCGTCATGGTCACGAAGGCACCACTTGGGCACAGTTGGCAGCCACTCAGCAAACGCGCGTCAAGGTGTTCACATACGTGATCACAGGCTGCTTGACGATCTACTTGCCGCTGACAAAACTGTCCGTGGAGATTCTCGTTGCTGCAATTGCCAACACGCCAGCCACAGAAAACGACGGAAAGTCCAGCGTGCTCTCGACAAACTTGATCAAAGAGCGCTACGGAGATCTCAACATCTGGCCACTGCTGGAACTCTTTGCCGCGGTGCTGCTCGTAACGCCCACAATCCCGCTCCCACTGCTTCTCATGCGTGCGATCAAGGAGAACCGACCCATAGGCTCGCTGGAAAACCCACTCGTCACTTACGACTTGGATGGCGAAGAGGTTTCCTTCAACGATAAAGTGTACGCGAGATTAATCGCGAACGATCCAGCACAATTGCGCTGTCCATATCGCTCGCTTTATGCCGGCTTCGAGAGCAAATGGAGCTTCTATAAAGTCTTTCAGTTGCTTTTCAAAGTGGCGCTCATCCTTCCTTTGGTCGCCGTGCAGCAACTCGGGTTCGTGGCGCGATCTCGTGTGCGATTTATTTGCTCATCGTGACGTTCACATCCTACGGCACACCATTCAGCGACCCGCTCAACAACTTTATGGAAGTTAGCGGGAAAATTGCCGCACTGGTCACGTGCATCGGAGGCATGATTCTGACCCTTGGCGTGTCTTCCAAGCTTGAGAGTGTCATTGGCGCCATCGTGAACATTGTCAATCTTGTCAACCTGGTGATCGTGCTGGGCGTGATGCTATTTAGCATGAAGAAAACGCGTCAGCTTATCAAAAACTGGCTCGGCACGTTGACGTTCAGTGACACTGTGCGCGATATCCTTGATGGGCCTTCTGCGCAAATCATCCCTCAGTGGGACCTCGACAGAGAAATCAAACACCACGTGTGGCACGCGTTCTGGAAAACGATACTGCTTTCCTTTAAGAATGACGAGCTTGTGCAGCGGTTGCACGCATTAGAGCAAGCTGTGGTCGCATCGGGGATGAAGAACATCAAGCGCCACTGGGAAGGACAGCGCAACGAGTACGTAGCGCAAATGCGCATGGCGGTTCGAACGATGCTCGAAGGCGTGGGCGTGTACTGGAACGACTCGACGGGGGCACGAGACGGGCGTCTCGATTCGCAAACGTGCTTTGGCAAAATGTACATCACGCCGTATCCGTTTCACTGTGTCATGGTCTACGACGACGCCAAAGACGAAGCAATCATCCGCGACGACAAGTTCAGCGAGTTCCTGTTTCTCAACTTCTCACCTGCGATCGTCGAGAAACACTTGCTGCGCCAAAAGCTTCGCGTTCTCAGTGCCACTGGTGCGCAGGTTTATTTTTCGTTCATGCGACAGGAGCATGTGACGGTCGAGGACGGCACAATCACACGCACGACGACAGATTCACAAGGCAACTCGCACACCCAGACGGAGACACGTTACACGAGCGTCGAGTTCACGTGCCACTACACAATGGGCGTCATCGCCGTCGATGCGAACTCGAAGGACCGCGCGATGGCTGACGGCTTTCTCGTGTCCATGACCTATCGCGACGGGTACGGCGACACGGTGGCCCCACACACAGGGGTGGTCCATCACCAGACCAACCGTGTTGCTGTCATGGGGCCGGAGCATCTCGGATTGACCGCTGCGATGCAGGAGAGTCCACAGTTGCGGCACATCTTCACCCAAACGCAGGTCCACTGGGCGCCAGCATTGGTTGAGCTGCAAAGAGCGCATCACGTGTATCGAGAGCAGCTCATCGAGAAGCACAGCGAGACGAACAACATGCTCGGCGACGGCTTTTGGTACTTCGTGTACAACAATCCAACCTTGGGTCGCGCGGCGCTGGGGTGCTACTTGGCCACTGAAGAGCGGAACCCGTTGCTTCGTGGGTTACCGCAGACGCACTCCGCAGCGCTGTCGTTTCTCTACAAGCGCATGGCGCTCGTGCAATCGTATCGCGCCGCTGGGTTCTGGTTCCTCTTCTGGGATGACGTGTTCGCGCGCAACAGCGACATGGCGCATCTAAAGCCGTTCAAAACAGATCTCGACCCGCTCGAGTCGACATCGATCTGCTACCGCGTCATGAAGCGCGACGACCTGGAGAAGTGGTTCGCAGAGCGCAGGCTGCGCGGGAGGCCGTTCGGTGCGCTCACGGTGCTGCTGATGCGCAAGACGCTCTTCCACGACACACTGCTCGCGCTGCTGTACGAGCAGTTCCACAGACGCACGCACTCACACGAGTGCCCCCCGCAGAACTCGAATCCGCGGCGCGTCGTGCCGTGGACGCCCGCATTGGAGACGACGCCGCCATGACGCGGCTTTTTCGGAAATGGCGTGCGAGGTTGCCCTTTTGTGCAAAGAACCTTGGACAATTGATTTTGGTACATTATGATAGTTCGTTGTTTTCATGTTTACATAGTTTATGTTAATTAACAAGTCTCTATAAATGAGTTAGAAATCGAGTTGAACCTGTGCCGTTATAGTAAGGAAATACCTTTTGTGCCTTTCTCAGCAATAAATTATTACAAAACAGCTTTTATTCATAATAAATAGATAAAACCTTGACTATATATGTTATTTCGTGAAACCTCCATTTTGGCGCATCCTGCGCGACGCCAAACAATCCCAATAGCGCGAGCAGCTCCAGACGCGCGCGTTTCTTCTTCTTCTCTCTCTCGGTCTCTCTGCGTGCGCTGAGCCCCGACGCGCGAATGGACATGGCCGCGACGATGGAGGGCCCCGAGCAGCTCTACCCGCTCGTGCTCGAGCTGTCGGTGCCGGACCAGCGCGAGAGCGCGCTGCTCGAGCTCAGCAAGAAACGCGAGGAGTTCCCCGAGCTCGCGCCGATCCTCTGGCATTCGTTCGGCACCGTCGCTGCGCTGCTGCAGGAGATCGTGTCGATCTACCCGCTGCTGTCGCCGCCGCAGCTCACGGCGCACGCGTCGAATCGCGTGTGCAACGCGCTCGCGCTGCTGCAGTGCGTCGCGTCGCACTCCGAGACCCGCACGCATTTCCTGAATGGTACGTCGAGAAAGAACGCCCTCTCCCTTCTCTCCCTTTGCGTTGCTGCATGGGAAAAAAGGGGCGAACCCAATGATCCCCGCTCCCCCTGTGCTAACAGCGCGATTGGTGTCTTGTAGCGCACATTCCGCTGTACCTGTACCCGTTCTTGAACACCGTGAGCAAGAACCGTCCGTTCGAGTATCTGCGTCTCACGAGTCTCGGCGTCATCGGCGCGCTCGTCAAGGTACCAGCGCGTTGCTTTCGCTGCGACACAGTATGAGTTCAAGAGCATCGCTGACAAAGTGGCTTGTGGTTTGTGCAGATTGACGACTCGGACGTGATCAACTTCTTGCTGCAAACCGAGATCATCCCGCTGTGTCTGCGCATCATGGAGGCTGGGAGCGAGCTCTCCAAGACGGTACGAGGCCTCTTTGCAGTTGCCCAGTGCTCGGTGGCCCCTCGATTCTAACACATCGCTTTCTGCAGGTCGCGACGTTTATCGTGCAGAAGATCCTGCTGGACGAGATGGGGCTCACATACATTTGCCACACGCCCGAGCGCTTCTACGCCGTGGGTACCGTGCTGAGCAAGATGGTCGGCGTGCTCGTCGAGGCGCCGGCGCCGCGCCTGCTCAAGCACATCATCCGCTGCTACCTGCGGCTCTCGGACAACGTGCGCGCGAAGGAGGCGCTGCGCCAGTGCTTACCGGACGCGCTGCGCAACCATACGTTCGACGACGCGCTCAAGGACGACGTCACGACGAGCCGGTGGCTCGCGCAGCTGTTGTACAATATTGGCACCGCGACCGAGGGCGCCGCTGGACTCGGAGCCGGCGGCGCCGTGGGCTCGCGCCTCGCGAACGCATGAGCGAGCACACCGACAGACAAAGTAGAGGACTTTGGGTTGTATGGAAGCAGCAGGTAACACATGAATGTGAGCGGCGTGCAACCAACTCGCGCTTTTTGTCTCATCTCATGCAACATACTACTGACTCATGGGGATCCTCACATCGCAGCGACGAGCCGCTTCACGAGCGCATTGTAGAGCGACGCGTACACGGTCTCGTTGTGTCTCGCGAGTCTGCGCATCGCTGCCACGAGCTCGCGCAGTTCGGCGTCAAACGGCGCGAGCGACGCGTGCACCTCTACGTCGCAGTCTTCGTCGAGCAGTGCGCGCGACGCGGTCGCCAGCACGCGGTCCGAAAACAGCTTGAACACCGGGTTCGCCGTGCCAAACGCGCCATGGAGACGCTGCTCCAGCGCCTCGAGCTCGTCGTTTTGCGTCGCGCGCTTGGCCTCCAGCATACGGATCTCCTGCACGGCCTGCGCGACGAGATGCGCGCCCGAGATGCCTGGCGACAGCAGCAGCGTCATCAGCTGCGCGCCAATGCGGCGCAAAAAGTCGCGCGGCATCACGAGCCGACGGCGCGCGACGTGCTCCTGGACGACGACCAGCAGACTCGCGACGATCGCGATGCGGTCCATGGCGTCGCGGAAGCCGCGCACGCGGTCCACGTCGAGCGCAAACGACTCGGGCCAGACGCCCGAGTTCCCTTCAATGTGGGTGCGCACCAACGCCAGCATGCTCTGCCGGAGAAACCTCGAAAACGCGCGCGAGTCGTAGCGCGCCAAGCGGTCTTTCTCGTCGTCGGTGAGCGCCGTCCAGTACGTCACCATTTCCGTCGCGAGCCATCGCTCCGTCGCGTCAAAGCGCGCACCCGCAGCGAGCTCCTCGTGCACTTTCTTCTGCTCGTACTCGGCGCCATGGCGCTGCAGATACGCTGCGAGCATGCCAAAGTGCGCGTTCATCAGGTCCACGCGCAGCTCCTCCACTTTGCGCAGCGCAAACGCCAAAAAGTCGACGAGTACGCGCACGGCGGAAGCGTTCGCATCGCCACCAGTAGCAGCCGCCTGCAACGCGGCGAATGCGGCTTCAAACTGCGCGAGAAACGCGTCCGTGGCGTCGTTGCGCGCGGGCGCCTCTGCCTGTCGAATCGCGCGAACGACGCGCACGCAGCGCGCGTGGATCTCGGCAAAGTTGGCGTCCGCGCGCCGCATCATGGCCTCGAGCGCGCCAGTCTGCAGCGCCGCGTTCACGGCTTCGACCAGGTCCGGACGGATCTTCATGACGCTCGCAAACGCCACACGCAGCTCTTCCGTGCGCGCCAGCAGCGTCGCGACGTCGTTCGACGCGACCACTTGGTCCCAGAACGCCTGCAGCATCTGGCCACGGACACGCGCTGCCAGCGAGTCGCTCGGCGCGTCGTCGTCGACCTGCGGGATTCGGAACGACGGGTTCAGAATCAACTCGTGCACGAGTTTGTCGTCGGAAAGCAGCGCCTCGAGCTGCGCTGGCGGGCGCGTGGCGTCTTCGCGGTGCTGGGAAGCTGGCGGTTGCGCTGCTGGCGGCGAATCATTGTCTCGCGCCGAGTCTTCAGTCTTCTGTTCTTGTTCGTCCTCCGTTGTCTCTGAGCTGTTGCTGTCGTTGGTGGTTTCCTGCTGCTCGACGCTGCGCTCGACGGCCGCGACGCGCGCCAGCGTGTCGTCCTTGCCGATCACGTGCGCGAGCGCGCTCTTGAGCTGCAGCAGCTGCTTCTCCGTCTGGTGCACGAGCTGGTGCACGCCGTCGCCCTCGTGGACCGTGCGCGTCTTGGCCGCGTACTGCCGCTTGAGCGTGTAGATGTCGTGGTACGAGCGCAGCATCTCGGTCGCGAGCCGCTCGGCGTCGTTGCGCTTCCAGCGCGAAAACGACTCAAAGTAGAAGGCAAAGTGCGCCTCGAGGCGCGCGACACCCGTCTTGAGCTCGCGCGCAGTGCCGTGCTGCAGCAGCTCGTAGATGCGCAGCATGTCGGCGTGGGTCTGCTTGGCCGCGTACGCGAGGCGCGCGCACGTGCCGGTCTCCATGATCTCGCTCGGGTGGAACGCGATCATGCCGACGAGGAGCAGCACGCGGAACGACGCGCGCGGACTCGGCGCGGCTTTGCTCGGCGATTGATCACCGGCTGCGGCGCTCGGGAGCAGCACGCGCAGCACAAACTGCGCGGCGCGCGCGAGCTCGCGGTCCTGGAGCAGCTGCATACTCTCGTCGAAGCCCCTGGCCGCGACCTGCTGCCAGCAGGCGACCACGCGCGCGACGTGGGCCGTGCTCAGCTGCAGCGAGCTCGCGTTCTTGCGCGCGTCGACGTGGCGGCGGTACCAGCGCTGGATGAACTTGGCGCGCGCCACGCGGCCCTTGACGCTCTCAACGCTCTGCCAGCGCTCCGACAGCCGCTGCACCATCCGCTGCGTCTGCTCTTCGCGGCGCAGCGCGGCGTCGCCCAACTGCCGCTCGAGCGCGCGTCGCACACGCTCGCTGCGCCCTTTCTGGACAGCCTTGACAGACTGCACTTTTTCTCGCACGCGCTCGCCGCGGCGCCGACAGCTCATCTGCGTTTGCGCGAGCGTCGAGAGCCGCCGCGCGCGCGCGACCTCGAGCTTCTCGCGCGTGGCCACGCGGCCGCTGCTCAGCGCGGCGCGGCGCTTCGCGCGCTGCTCCTGCGCCACCTGCTGCACGTGCAGCACGCGCTCGCGCGCCAGCGCCTCGCGCTGCTTCTGCCGCAACACGCGCGCTTCCGTGGCGCGCGCAATGCGCGAGTGCATCTGCGCCGCCAACTGCGCTGCGCTCTTCTTCGGAGCTGCGGCGGCGCTGGTGTCAGCGCTGCTGCTCGAGGCGTCAGCGTGCTGCCGCTGCCACTGATATGCGCGCGAGCGCGCCTCGAGCCGCAGCTGGCACTTGGACTTTTGCTGATTCACCATTTGCGGCGTGTCGACGGGCGCGTGCGCGGCTGGCACCAAATCGCCGACTGCGCAGGGATCCCACACAGACGCAATGGATGCGAGCGAGAGGCCTCGACAAGGTGGACTTTGCCAACTGGCGGGGATAATGGGACGGAGGTCGGGGATGATACCGGGAGACGGTGGACCGAGGCGGATATAGACAACGTGCGGGAAGATGGACCAGTTCGGAGGGTGACCCCCCGTCGCGGCGCCTTCGAGAAGAGAAGGAATAAAGCACGAAGAACAAACAGCATTTTTTTTTCCAGTTGGTAGAAGCCGCCGATTCGGGTGCGGGTAGGGGTGTTGGTGTCGAAGAAAGAGGACGAGTTACGCAATCATTGCGGCACACATCCACCTCTACTATTGCGTACGCAGGTAAATAGGATTGTCCGACTCTTTGATTAATATAAGTCAACATGTTCATCATACGCTAATCGATATAAAAAGGGAAACAACAGTGCATGCGAAAGTTCACCCAAACATGTTTTGATGAACCACATCAGAAAGCAGGCACTTTGCATGTCGACGTGCAAGTTTTGCCACTTGCGTGACGCGATGGAGCACCAACAACCCAATGCGACCAACACTGTCGCGAAAATGCAGCAGTGACACGACAGTCGTGGTCAAGAACAGAAGCGCTTATTAAGACCGCAACGTTCGGGTAGATGGGGCCGCCCACATGAGACGTTTGCATTGTTTTCCTTTGATGCAGGCTGGCCTATACGATAGTGACTGTGATTGGCTAAAAAATTGTATTGAAATTTACAAAACACGGTGAGATTTGATTCTTTTGTTTCAAAACCAGGAGAACTGCGTGTGGGTGTAATGGGGCTCCCCCATCACATGGGTTCCCGGGTCAGGAGAGTGTGGGTTTTCACCCACACGGGTTTTACCACCTCTTCTAAACCCGCCCACTACGTACAGTCGGTGACACATTAATATGTGTCACTCATGAACACTGTACATAGCCATTTGCATATTAGCCAATAAGACTAAGCCATTTGGATCAATCCCATTGGACGATAGTCGGACTGGACATCCGACTATCTACCAATGAGAGACACCGTAGGTTTCAGTCACAAGGATTGCATGTTAGCGCTTTAAATTCTAATTTACTTCTCAATTTGCACGTTAGCGCGCAAAGCTCCCTCTCTTCTCTTTGGACACAGCGTTACCGCTGTGCCCTTCCCATCACCTGCGCTTCCTCACCGCACGTGTACGTCGTGTAACGAGTCCCGTTACATTGGTAGCCAGTCGATGAGGCTGCATTTGCGTATAAATACACGAGCATCTGCTCTAAATCGCTCTTCGTACATGCAGGTGCCTTGTTGGTAAACCCGCCAGACTCTCGTTTCATACAGTACTTCTCCAGCGTCCGCCCCATTTTCAGGAGACGGCTGTCAACGGCAGAACGGTGCTGAGGATATTGACCTAGCAACCAGTTCTTCGCCTGCCGGAAGTACTGCATGACAGAGTGGCGCACCAATGGCTTTCCTCTGCGCCCTCCATGAAATACAAGACGCATACCAAACTTATCCAACACCGCCACCACGACCTGCGGCGCGTTGCCACGCAACATGCACCTCTTCACACACTCCCAACGAACACTTTCCTCTTGCAGAAATTTCATAAAAGACCTTACCGCATTTTCTTTGGCATTCTTAGTGTTGCTAGAGGCCAATTCGTCGATGCCCATGACGCTGCGGCCGGAAACTTAAAAGTATGCGAATGATATGCTAACGTCTCGGAGTTTGAATGGGGATACACATATTCTCACGTTCCCCTTCGACCAAATACGTTGGACCTACTATCATACGCCATTTACCTACCCCTAACTGATATTATTGGTAGATATTGTCCATACACAACTTTCTATTGGCCAATGCTCTGGATGCTCATTCTTATTGGTTAAGGCGACTAGTGCAAAACATTTAGTAAGGTCGGAGATTTGATCATATTCAACCATAGGGGCCAGTCGAACGCAGCAGAGCACATCCACAACGACCGTAATCATCTGTCTGCTCGCTCAAATAATGTGCCTGCACGCTTCCCAGCCGTAGAACGCGAGCTGGTTGAATGGATTGACCATGCAACCGTGAAAGAACTGCTGGCAACATACGAGGGTGTTGCCACCACCGGTGGATATATACGCGTGTGGAGATCGCGAGAGAGAGTACAAGAGTAGTGGGATCAAGGAAGCTGAAGAAGTTGCTGTGTTGCAGCATGTGCAAAGAGTTAGATTGATGATCTCCTCGTCTTGACTGCCTTAATGTGCATTTCCTGTTTGAATGTGATACCCTTTCAAATTCGTTGAGGACCACATTGTGAACTTGGTACGGATTACTGTATCGTTCGCCACAGACAGGGAATCATGTGCGCGACTAGTTTAGTCGGATTGAGTATTAGTATTAATTTTAGCAAACACATGATGCTGTCTTGAGCAGATATACTACTGTACGCGAGACTGGCTGAAGACTGTATTTGAGAGAAAGGTGTTCTATTTAGCTACCGATGTGGCTTAAGAACCCTAAAGCTTTCTGAGCATTTCTGTGATCGCTATTAAAGACGACAGTATTTGAGATTGCGGGCGGTTTGCACTAGACCATCATTCGGGACCGCAGCGACAACTGTACGATCCCGAACGATGGTCACATGTAAAGTGGCCGCAATCTGCTGATTGTGGCGATAGTTTAATTGTATGTTGCGAATTTAGTAGGTTTTAAGCCAAAAACCATCAAAGGTAGACAATGCATGGGCTGCTTCGGAAAAACATCATCAGTACCAGCATTCCGTGACGATGACGGACTCTTGGCGGTGGTGTGGGATACAGCTCATTGGACTCTATTTGCTTCGACTGAGCTGGTGTGATGAATGCGTTGAAAAAGCCAAAGTGTGGCTGCTTTATAGGGTAACAAACGAGCTCTCGCATAAAACCCCATGATTGATTAACCTTATTCTTTTTTTGCTACAAACCACAACCTACAAGTGCAACGTCACGGAGATTGGGATCGGATGGATCACCGAGCATACATGGTGTTCACACTGTATATCGGTAACGGTCTTAGTGGTTGCTGGCCAACCTAGTCGATTGCATACGAGGTTCTCACTTTCCAATTCGACTTCGAGCGCCAACATCAACAGCTTTCATATTATTGAACCCAGTGGATCGCCATGGCTCTCGATTTGCAAGACCCACACACTCCAGAGAAGCATGTGAGTCTCGAGTCGGGCAAGGCGCTCATGGCCCACGGACCCCACGTGCTCCACGAATACGTGTCCACCAAGCTCGAGGCCGCCCTCGGACGCGCACTCCCGCGGATGGAGGTGCGCTTCTCGAACCTCAGCGTCTCAGCGGATATCACTGTCGTGGAGGAGAATTCGTCCGAGACTGAGCTGCCGACGTTGCTCAACACGATCAAGAAATCCTTTGCGACGTCCAAGACGCACCAGGCGCGCAAGGAGATTCTGCAAAACGTGAGTGGTTCGTTCAAGCCTGGCACCATCACGTTGCTCTTAGGCCAGCCAGGCTCCGGCAAGTCATCGCTGATGAAGATCTTGAGCGGACGGTTCCCAACGGAGAAAAACATCACGGTCGAAGGCGATATCACGTACAATGGTGTCCCCCAGAAAGAGATCAAGAAGGCGCTGCCTCAATTTGCGGCGTATGTCAACCAGCGCGACAAGCACTACCCGGTGCTCACAGTCAAGGAAACCCTCGAGTTTGCGCACACATTCACTGGCGGTGAGCTGACTCGCCGTGGCGAGGAGCTGTTGTCCAAGGGCTCCCCTGAAGAAAATCTGGTGGCGTTGGAAACGGCGAAGGCCATGTTTGCGCATTATCCAGATATTGTCATTCAGCAGCTTGGCCTCGAAAACTGTCAAAATACGGTCGTGGGTGATGCTATGCTTCGTGGTGTGTCGGGCGGCGAACGCAAGCGCGTGACGACGGGTGAGATGGAGTTCGGCATGAAGTACGTCGCGCTCATGGACGAGATCAGTACGGGTCTCGACAGCGCGGCGACGTACGATATCGTGAACACGCAGCGCAGCATCGCCCAGACACTCCGCAAGACGATTGTGATTGCGCTGCTCCAGCCATCGCCGGAAGTGTTTTCTCTCTTCGACGATGTGATGATCTTGAACGAAGGCGAAGTGATGTACCACGGCCCTCGCGAGCAAGCGCTGGGCTACTTCGAGAGTCTGGGTTTCAAGTGTCCTCCTGAGCGTGATGTCGCCGATTTCCTCCTCGATCTTGGCACAAAGCAGCAGTTCAAGTACGAAGTCGATACTTTGTCACATGGGAACGAGCCTCGTCCGCGCTACGCTAGTGAGTACGCTGAGATTTTCCGCAACTCGGCTATCCACACCGAGACACTTCGAGGACTCGACGCTCCTCACAACCCGGACCTTCTGGCAAACATCACAGCGCATATGGCACCGATGCCTGAGTTCCATCAGTCGTTCTGGGAAAGCACGATGACGCTTTCTAGACGCCAGTTGATGGTGCAGTTCCGGAACTTGCCGTTCATCATCGGCAGAGTGGTCATGATTTTCATTATGGGCTTCCTGTACTCGACCACATTCTACCAGTTCGATCCAATGGATGTCCAAGTCGTGATGGGTATCATTTTCGCAGCGGTGATGTTCCTGGCGTTTGGCCAGCAGTCCCAGATTCCAACCTTCATCGAGGCTCGTGATGTGTTCTACAAGCAGCGGCGGGCAAATTTCTACCGCACTTCCTCGTATGTGCTTGCCAACTCGGTTGCTCAAATCCCACTTGCCATCGGTGAGTCCGTCTTGTTCGGAACCTTGGTGTACTGGATGTGCGGCTTCACAAGCAAAGGTCTTGAGTTCCTTATCTTTGAAGCGATCCTGTTCCTGACCAACATGGTATTTGCCGCGTGGTTCTTCTTTCTTGCCGCGTTGTGTGCCGACAACAATATCGCGTCGCCACTTTCTCTGGTCTCGGTCCTCGTGTACGTGATCTTTGCTGGTTTCGTCGTGACCAAAAGTCAAATGCCGGATTATTTTATCTGGCTGTACTGGCTAAGTCCTGTTGCTTGGAGCGTTCGTGGTCTGGCAGTGAACCAGTATCGCTCAGATGCTTTCGACGTGTGTGAGTACGATGGCGTGAATTACTGCGAGCAATTCGACAACCAGAAAATGGGCGAGTACTACCTGAATCTGTTTGACGTTCCATCAGAGACGACGTGGATCCCGTTCACGATTATCTTCATGGCAGCGTTGTACTTGCTCTACATGTTCTTGACGTATCTGGCACTCGAGTACATGCGGTACGAGGCGCCTGAGAACGTCTCTCTCGGCAAAAAGCAGGAAGCTGAGGATGCGTACACGATGGCATCCACTCCGAAGAACTCCAACACTCCTGACTCGACCTCGTCCAAGGACGAGATTGTTCTGGACGTCAAGCGCGTCGAGTTGAACTTTGTCCCCGTCACGATTGCGTTCAAAGACTTGTGGTACACAGTGCCTCTTCCGAGCAACCCAAAGCACGAGACGATCGATTTGCTCAAGGGAATCACTGGGTATGCTCTGCCAGGCACGATGACTGCTCTGATGGGCTCGTCCGGTGCAGGTAAGACGACGTTGATGGACGTGATCGCTGGCCGCAAAACGGATGGCAAGATCCAGGGTCAGATTTTGCTGAACGGCTACGAAGCGACCGACTTGGCGATTCGTCGTTCGACTGGGTACTGCGAGCAGATGGACATCCACTCGGAAGCCTCGACGATCCGCGAAGCCTTGACCTTCAGTGCGTTCTTGCGCCAGGACAGCAGCGTGCCAGATAGCACGAAGTTTGACTCGGTGAACGAGTGTCTGGATTTGCTGGACATGCACGACATCGCTGACCAGATCATCCGCGGCAGCTCGGTGGAGCAGATGAAGCGTTTGACGATCGGTGTAGAGTTGGCTGCGCAACCGAGCGTGCTTTTCTTGGACGAACCAACGAGTGGTCTGGACGCTCGCTCGGCCAAGTTGATCATGGACGGTGTGCGCAAGGTGGCCAACACGGGTCGTACGGTCGTGTGCACGATCCACCAGCCGTCGTCGGAGGTGTTCTTCTTGTTTGACAGCTTGCTGCTGTTGAAGCGTGGCGGTGAGACTGTGTTCTTCGGCGACCTCGGCAAGAACTGCCGCAACTTGATCAACTATTTTGAGGCAATTCCAAGTGTTGCTCCGATTACACCCGGCTACAACCCTGCTACTTGGATGCTCGAGTGCATCGGTGCTGGTGTCGGAAATGCATCTGCCGATGCGACCAACTTTGTCGAGGTGTTCAACCAGAGCGAGAACAAAAGAATGCTGGACGCGACGATGGCAAAGTCAGGTGTCAGTATTCCAGAGCCAAGCGTCCGGGAGCTCGTCTTCACTCAGAAGCGTGCTGCATCATCCGCGGTGCAGATGCAGTACGTGGTCGGCCGGTTTGTTGATCTGTATTGGCGTACTCCGTCATACAATTTGACTCGATTCACGCTGGCGATTGTTTTGTCTTTGCTTTTCGGCACAATATTCGTTGACGCCGAGTATGCTTCGTACCAAGGTGCCAACTCTGGCGTCGGCATGATCACGATGGCGACGTTCTTTAAAGGCTTCGTGGCGTTCACTGGCGTGATTCCAATCTCGACAGACGAGCGCGCTTCGTTTTACCGCGAGCGTGCTTCGCAGACGTACAACGCCTTCTGGTACTTTGTGGGCTCCACCATTGCTGAGGTGCCGTATGTATTTGCGAGCAGTTTGCTCTTTACCGCGATCTTCTACCCCATGGTCGGCTTCACTGGTTTCGGCACGGCTGTTCTCTTCTGGATCGATGTATCGTTATACGTTTTGATGCAAACGTACATGGGCCAACTGTTTGCGTACGCGTTGCCAAGCGCTGAAGTCGCTGCCATCTTTGGTGTGCTGTTGAACTCCATCTTCTTCATGTACATGGGTTTCAGCCCTCCGGCAAACGCGATCCCTTCGGGCTACGAGTGGTTGTACAAGATCACGCCGCAGCGATTCCCGTTGTCTATCGCGGTCTCGCTTGTGTTTTCAGATTGTGACGAGTTGCCGACGTGGAACGAGGCGCTCGGTCAGTACGAGAACATCGGCTCACAGCTCGGCTGCCAGCCGTTGGCGAACTCGCCAGTCGCGGTTGGACGTACTACGGTGAAGGAATTCACTGAGAGTGTGTTCAAGATGGAGCACGACGACATCGGCATGTTCTTTGTGATCATGATCGGGTACATTATTGGCTTTCGCATTCTTGGTGCACTCGCGCTCCGCTACATCAACCACCAGAAGAGATAAGCTACGCGCGTGTATGGGGATCGAAATGTCTGCAACCATTTTGACAGCAGACTACTCTGCATTTGCTTTACTTTTTTTTCCACGGAACATACATTGAAACAATACACACCGCTTTTTGATTTGCTTCTCCTGGCTGTGCATTGTACTGCCCGTTGTAAACAGCTCGGCCACGTGCTTTTCACGCCACGTCCAGGTAAGCATCGTGGCGGAGGGAGTGTAGGCACGGACAAACGCAGCTGAAAACACAGGGTTCTGCAATGAGACCCGCTCACACAAGCATCGACCCGAAACGTGGATCGCGGCGGGACTGTCCCTGTACGCGCGTCCACACGGTGTACTTGATAGGTCTCGCTAGAATTCTTAGCTAGATTTATTATTCGGACAAACCTTCGAATGTGAATGCAACTGCCAACTTGTTGCCTCTAATCAAGATTCAGCCTACTCTCTGTGCTCCGGGACGATTTCCAGCGCGATTTTGCCTCGCGCGCGGTTGGTCTTCAGTTTGCGGATCGCTTCGAACAAGCCTTCAAACGCAAACGCCGAGTCAACGTGCGCGCTCAGCTCTCCCTTCGCGACGAACTTGGAGACCTCCTTCAGGTCTTCGCCCGAAGGCTTCGTCATGATCTGGTGGTACGTCGCGCCAATAGGCGACTCGATCGGGTTCGCAACGCCTCCGATCGTGACAAAGTGCGCGTTCTCGGTCTTGAGCACACGCTGCGCGCCCTCGTTCCAGAACTCTGGCTCCATGCCGCAGTCGTAGATCGCATCGAGCGAGTGTTCGGCGAGGATATCGGCCCACTTCTGCGACGTGTAGTCAATCGTCTCGTCAGCGCCAAGGGACTTGACGGACTCAGCGTTGCGCGCACTCGTCGTTGCGATCACATGGGCACCAAGCGCGTGCGCGATCTGCACAGCCACGATATCCGTGCCACTGCTGCCGCCAAGGATCAGCACTCGGCTTCCTGCCTTCACATTTCCGTACTGCACAAGCGCTTGGTAGCTCGTCAGCGACACCAGCGGGATGCCTGCAGCTTCGTTAAACTCAACTGCTCTGGTTTCTTGGCCACAAACTGCTGGTCGAGCGCAATGTACTCGGCAAACGTGCCGTAGTTGTCTGGGTGCGCCATGCCGTAGACCGCGTCGCCGGCCTTGTAGTCTGTGACATCCGCTCCAGCTTCGACGACGGTGCCCGCGAGGTCGAAGCCGATCGGGTACGGCGGCGGGATCGGGTACACGGTGAAGAACCGCTGCGCGATCGTGACGATCTTGTAGTCGGCCGGGTTCAGCGCCGCGCTGTGGATCTTGATCCGCACGTGGGAGGACGGCAACGGCGCGACTTGCGGCACGTCCGAGTCGAACGAGAGCTTCTCGAGCGCGTCGCCGGCTTCCGTGTAGCGGTACGCGCGGTAGGTAGCGGGGGTTGAAGGCGACGCCATGGGGATCGAGGACGTGAGAGTGAGAGTGAGGAGTCGCCTTCAGGAATGGCAGCGAGAGAAGAGCTTCGGACCGGATGCGGCTCGCTGTTGACGAAGCCATTCGGAGCCATCCCAGCAAAGCCATGCGACTGCAGCTCCGTGATGAGCTGATATCAGCGTTCTATTCGCCAGAGACGAGCTGATACAAGAATAGGAGAACCTGATTGGCGGAAAATCCGTATCCATCACGTCCAATGATATATCCGATTTTGAAGTTTTTCCGTATCAGGAGAGACCTAAAGTCCATACCGATTGCAAATATATCTGATTGCACAGGTGCTACTAATTATTAATATCACAGTACTATTTCCCTACTCGATTTCCTTCATTTCAACCAATCCTGTCGCGTTAACAACTAACAGATACGTTTTCCAACCAATGACCGTGTTTGCGCCATCCGTGATGATGATGATTCCTCATCATCATCTTGCCGGCATCCTTTTCAAACAGACCCGATGTGTGCACTTTCCAATCTTCAACCACGGCAACAAACAGCTCATCAAGCACCATCCATGGCCGCAGCTTCGTTCCCCGAGACGTTCCGCGCGCTCCGCTACGCGCAGCACGGCAAGCCCGACAAGGTGCTGCAGCTGCGGTCGAGCGTGGCGCAGGCGCCGCTCGGCAGCGCCCAAGTGCGCGTCAAGGTGCACAGCGCCGCGATCAACCCGATCGACATTGCGCTAGTGCCCAACTACACGCCCGACCACCTGCACTCGCACCCGACGGAGGCCAAGCCCTTCGGCATCGGTTTCGACGGCGCTGGTACGATTGTCGAAGTCGGCGCGGCCGTGGATCCTGCGCGGCTCCGCGCTGGCGACAGTGTGTACTTTATGATGCCGTTCACCGAGTTTGGCACGTTTGCCGAGTACGTCACAGTGGACGCGGACTTTGTCGCGCTGAAGCCCAAGAACATGTCGTCTGACCAGGCCGCGTGCGTGCCGCTCGTGGCACTTACCAGTTATCAGGCGCTCGTTGAGTACTGCCAGCTGAAGAAAGGCGAGCGCGTACTGATCCTCGGCGGGAGCAGCGCGACGGGCTTCGTCGCGATTCAGCTTGCAAAAGCCATTAGTGCGCACGTGATCACGACCACGAGTGGCAAGAACTTTGACTTTGTCAGGTCCTTTGGAGCCGACCAGTTGATCGATTACACGAAGGAGAAGTGGGTCGACGTGCTACCGCCGCACTCGATTGATGTGCTCTACGACTGTGGGATGGAGCCAATGTCCTGGAACAGCGATGCTCAAACCGTACTGACGAAGAACGGCGGTCGCTACGTGACACTCTGGCCGCTTCCTAACCCGATTGAGCCGCGCTTCGGCGCGAAATTGGTCGGCAGCATTCTTGTGTACCCATCGGCAGCGCAGTTGGACGAACTGACCAAACTGATTGAAGCTGGCAAGATCACCATTCCGATCGATTCGGTGTTTGCCTTGGAGCAAGTGCTTGATGCAATTGCGAGAATCAAGACGCGGCGAGCTACGGGTAAGATCGTGATTCAAATCGCGAACGCTGAGCGACAAGCGAGTGCGCTCTAACCTGCTCCACAACAGAGCAGATAAGTTGCAGATACGGTCATTCCACCGCACAGTTCTTTCTCGAGGCACCCAAAAGCGTGAGCCCGTCTGTTGTATCAAAAATGGCACGTCACTATTATGAAAATAGGAGTCGTGGTGGCAGCCGTTGGTGGCGTTTGCCTAGTCCCCCTCCCCCCCTTTTCTTTTTTTTTTCCACATCCACGCATATAGCGTTTGCAATTCGCGCAGACATAGAACATGGCGAGTCTTATTGTTGAACGCTCACTTCAACCTCGTCTAAAATTTCTCGGCTGAAGTGTTGGCGTTTCTTTCTCTTCCCGATCAAAGTCAGTGTTCGTGGCGCCACCCAGCTCACCTGCTGTCACACCACAAAAATAACACTCCGAATTGCCAGACTTAGACTAAAGTATGCGCACCACATCCGTGCATTTTGCTAACTTCGGCCGTCTTATCTCCAATACAAGGCGACAAGACCCACCTTTTCGATCCTCATGCGGGGCATTAACGAAAAAGAACTCGACCCGCGCCACGCCCCAGTGAACCCGCGTTACCAAGAACCGAGCTCCACGCACAAAGAAAAGCAAGATGCCGCGAGTATTTGGGGAGTGGGTACATGCAGTTGGTGCGAAAGTGAAGCCTGCAACAACGAATCACGAACGCGCATATTCGGCAAATCGGCTCCTCGCACTCCACGAATACTGCACGTCGGTATCGATCTGGCGCGTGTTATCGGTTTTAGTCCTGTACGCTGCTCCGGGGCTGAGTCTCGTGCTCATTTTCGATGCCATCCCCCTTCAAGACCCACGTGACGGATGGAGAGCAAACGCAACGTTTTGGATTCGCCAAGGTGTCTCCACGTTCTTCATTTGCGCGGGTGTTTTGCTGCAGTCGACGCTTGCGATCCCAGATTTTTCTCTCACAGCGGAACAAATAACCTTGATCTCGCTAGACGTTGGCATTGGATGCGTTGCGACGGTGATGCTTCTCGCAGCGCTGTGGATGTTTCCGCTTCCACTCACACAAGCTTTTACAGGAGCTCCGCTATTTATCTTTCTGAACGCGCTCGTCTCCACCACGCTGGGTCTGCCCAACAAAAAGCTACTCGCGAAGTTCTTCGACTACATGAGAATTCTAAACGTCCAAGCACTGGTGGTGGTGATATATCCTGCGTACACTGCGGCATTCTTGGTGCTCGACGAAGTCGGCCAGCTCGTGTTCGTACTTCTATTACGGCCGCTGCTGAAGAAGTTTCTGAAGTACGTCTCGACAAAAGTGAGCGCGACTGATGACGACCTCGTCGCATCATGCTCGCCCAGCGTCAACATCTTTCACGCGATCTATATGTCAAAGTGCATGCAATCTACGGGCTCCATCAAGGTCAGTTTGGCGATCATTGCGGTTAACATCGTGCAAAACGTTTGGTCTATCTGTCGATTAGCGAAGCACGCGGAGGCTGTTCGAGAAGTGTGCCGAGATGGTGGCATCGCTACACATAAGCACGATTCCCAGATTCTTCTTCCGTTCGTCTTCCAGCTGGTTCGTAAATTGAATCGTTTCAAGCCATCAAGACTCCGTCTTGGTTCCGTGAACTTTGCTGTTTCCGAGCAAGCTAGCCAAGAGCTACGCCGCCTCGAGGCCATGGTCGTGCGAGAGAGGACTGTGAAAGTTTTTCCTTCAGAACTATTGATTCCAACAAAAGTTGTTCCGAACAGTGCTTCACCGCCTATTGAGCCTACCAAAGAGGAGAAAATCATCCAAGAAGCAGTGGTGCTGCTGTATGCAAGCGAGGCGGTTGTGATGGTCGAGTACATCGAAGCAGTTGCGCCGATCATCTACGCTGTGTACATCGCCATCCTTTTCCAGCTGCCCAACGCTCGGTACTGTCAGGACATGGATGGATTCACAGCTGAAAAACTGCAAGCCGTCGTGATTAATATCTTGGCGTACGGATCCATGGAGTTGCTCAGCTTACTGTACATCGAGCGCAAAATCAGGCAGCAGTTTGGAGTTTCGGTTTGCTATCAGCTGGCATTTGCGTTGGAGAACGAATGGAAATTCTACCAGACCCAATTCTCCATCTGGATCCTTGTCGTTTTCGAGTTTTCGCTCGCTCACACCGATGCGTACCACTGCTGATTGACTAAAACACAAATTTGTGACTTTGTAAAACATGCTAACTCCTGTATGTTCTGCGTGCGATCCTGACATTGACGGCAGGTGTAGATTTTTCGTTCCAGTTTAAGTGGACCAGCAAGGTGCACTAATCTCGACGCAATGACTTGCAACCAGCAGTTCAAATTTTGTATCAGCGGCTGAGCAAATCTTGACACAAGAAATGTCTGACAAAAAACGAGATGGTACACCACCTCGGACAACTGATGAAGCTGTCACAGATGAAAAACAAACAAAAAACTCACTGCTATCGTTTGCTTAACGCTACAGACGAAAACGGCCATCTTCACCCACATTTCTTCAATCATCGCGGACCTTCAAGATAAGTTTGCCGCGCGCGTGACCAGATTTGCTTTTCTTGATCGCCTCGAACAGTTCGTCGAAAGCGTACACCGAGTCGACAGGGGTGACAAGTTTCTTGTCATCGATGAGCTTTGCGATCGCTTCGAGATGGGTCGCAGACGGATATACAACGATCTGGCCGTGGTTCTTCGCCCCGAATTCCGAGCCAACACGGTCTTTCATGGGCAACAGCGTCACAAATCGCCCAGTGGTCTTCTTCAAAATCGTCTGTGCCGTCGTGTTCCACGCCTCAGGCTCGATGCCGCAGTCGTACACGATATCGATAGAATGCGGCTCTAGCACTGACGACCAAGTCTCCTTCGTGTAGTCAATCACTTGATCGGCTCCAAGCGCTTCCACAAAAAATACATTCCGCGGACTCGTCATCGTGACCACGCTGGCGCCCATCGCTTTTGCGATTTGAATGCCGCACATGCCCGTCGCCATACTGCCGCCAAGAATCAACACTTTCTCACCGCGTTTCACTTGCGCGTGCTCCACGAGCGCTTGGTAGCTTGTCAGCGCAACGAGCGGCACGCCGGCCGCAGCATCGAAAGACAACGATCTGGGTTTCAACGCGACATATTTCTCGTCAATGACGGCGTATTCTGCGAACGTACCAAAGTTGCTAAATGGCGTCATCGCGTACACGGCATCGCCCACACAGAAGCGACTCATTGTACTGCCAGCCTCGACAACTGTACCAGCCACGTCAAAGCCTATGGTGAACGGCTCCTCGCGCGACGGCGTCTTGTCCAGCATGTGCTCGCCGTATTTCTCGATGAGACCATAGTCTACAGGATTGAGCGCGGCGCAGTGCACTCGGATGCGCACCTGATTGGGCTCCAACGGCGTTTGCTTGACGTCGTGACGCAACTTGATCACGTCCAATGTGTTGCCATATTCGTCGTACTGATACGCCTTAAACGTCTCTGGAATGCTTGGAAGGTCAGGCAAATGGGCAGCGCTTGACATAGTACCGAGTCTGGGATGGGCTGCCAAAGTGATTCTGCTTTAGTGCGAGAGCAGTGCGCTTTCAACTGCCGCATCCGCTCAAAGTAAGTCTGAGACGAGCGTGGAACTCGTGCTTCTTTCTCCCAACTGTTGTAAATTTGTAACGGAACCAGTAAGTCCGTTTGAAGCTCTTGCTATATTGTGCTGATCTAAGATAGATTTTTTGTAGTAAAAATTTTCTTGTTAAAGTGGAGCTTCTATCGAAGGTTCGATTGAAGCAAGCCAAGTGGCATCCACCACGACAGCAGTAACAGAGCAGGAGCATAGCTAATGTTTTCTAATTCACCTTTTCCTTTGGACATCAAACACGAAGCCTAAGCAATTCCCTGACAAAATTGTAATCGTCCAAGGATCGAAATAGACAAGCTGAAGGTCAAGACTGCGAATCCTGCTCAGGATCCGCGCCGACTCACCGATGGAGTGTGAACGACGAGCAGATCTCGTCGTGCTGGGATACTGGGATCAGCGGAGCTCGCTAACGCACATCTATCTATCTTCTACCAGCGAGCCATACAGAAGGATACGGGTCTACGGCGCATTGTCAAGCCATCCCAAGGTGGCATCCCATACGCCACACCCCCATTCAAATATCTAGTTTCTTGCAACTTGCACGAACCAGATTGCCTGTGGCTCCTGCGCAATCCAAGGGACAGGGACCATATGGACGCGAACGTTCACAGTCATCCAGTGGTCACTCATCAGGTTGAGCTGTGGAGTTACCGGCATGCATGTTGAAGATTACTCGGTCGCCACTTTCTTACCTTATCATCGTGTCACACCACCAAATTCGGCGTTCGTGGCCAAATGCGCGCGCCTGCATTTGGAATTCTCTCGTCTACCACAAACGCCCCGTGATTCTCAGCAGCATGGCGGTGGACATCCCTCCGACCTTCCGCGCGTACCTGTACGACAGCTACGGCAACACCTTCGAAGAGCTCAAGCTCCGAGATAACGTGTCGCAGCCGGCACTGACGCCAATCGAGGTGCGCATCCAGGTGCACAGCGCAGCGCTCAACCCAGTTGACTACGTGCTGATCGAGGAATTGGGGCTAGCACTTACGGATAGCGCGCCCAGTGCCGAACGTCCATACCGCGCCGGGTTCGACGCCGCAGGGATCATCGTCGAAGTCGGCAGCAGCCTGCGCTCGGACTTGAAAGTCGGTGGCGCTGTCTACGCTATGGCGCTGTTCTCTGGCTTTGGCACGTTTGCGGAGTACGTCAACATTGATGAAACGTGCGTTGCGATCAAGCCAGCAAACATGCCGTTTGGCCAAGCGGCAAGTGTCCCGCTGGCTCCGTTGACCAGCTACCAGGGGCTCTTGGAGCACGCAAAGCTATCTCCAGGCCAGCGCGTGCTGATCCTTGGAGGTAGCAGTGCGACGGGTATTTTTGCGATTCAAATCGCAGAAGCCACTGGCGCACACGTGATCGCGACGACGAGTGCGTGCAACGCAGACTTTGTGGCGTCGCTTGGTGCGGACCAAGTCGTCGACTACACGACGCGCAAGTGAGTGGATGTTATTGAACCGCATTCTGTCGACGTGGTCTATGATTCCGGGGTGGAGCCAAATTCGTGGGACGGAGGCGCTCAGACGGTGTTGACGAAGGTCACGGATCAGTTCGTGACGCTGCTTCCCGTAGAAAATCCAATTGATTCCAAGTTCGGCGCGCACTCGCACGGACAGATCAAAGTGCACCCATCTGAGACCCAGCTCCAGGAACTGGCGAAGTTGATTGAGGCTGGCAAGATGATCACGCCAATCGATTCAGTGTATCCGTTCGAGAACCTCGTCGACGCCATCCGGAAGGTCAAGACTCGGCGCACAGTCGGTAAAGTCGTGCTTCAGGTTCAGCCAAACTGACTGACTCGTTGTATTCTAAGTACTCAAAAGTAATTGTGCACCAACAATGAGTTGATTAAGGCTAAACAGACGAACACGAGCACCTTACAACCAATTCGCTAGTAGTGCCAAGCACACTAACACATGGTCAGAGAGGCGTGGGTGGCAAATATGAGCGGTCGGGCGACTTCGAGTCTTGCAGTTGCTTTTTCTTCGAACGGACGAGCAACGCGACGCCGACACTCGTCGCGATGCCAGCAACAACGAGCGCGATGATCACACCGACGTTGGCATCCATGGGACTGCTGTTAGCTCTGGTCGCGATTCCTCGTTCTTCGACGGAATCCCTCGGAGACGGACTCATAGTAGAGATCTCAACTTCGTCTTCTGAATTGTCTCCTGCATCAGGATCGGAAGCCAAAGCGGGCGAGTTCGGTCCAGATGAATGTGACCCAGCCTCCGGCGACACAACGTCGCTTGAACTCCCTGAACTGGAATTAAATTGCTGCTGCTGTTGCGTCTTGGCCGTAGCCTCAATGAGCGCTTGCACGATCAAAAGCTCTGGACTCTGTGTCACCTGATCAGCTGCTGGTGTCGGGTTGGGCGGAAGCGACGGTGTCAGCGTTACGACAGCAACACTGTCGGATCAATACGTGCCATCGATAACTGGCAACTGCAGCTCCTGAACAAGCGAACCCTGATTCCACAGCAACTTGAAGCTTTCTTCGAAGAATACCCCTTCACCTGGACCAGGAAGAGCCTCCCACGTATGACTAGCGCTATCGGTGCGCGTTCCATCCGAGTCACCTGGAGCCTTGACCCAGACAAAGTAGTCAATGTTCGGGTACCCAGTGTCGCGAATCGGAACCTTTCCGATACCAGCAGACTTGAGATTGCACCACTCACTTGAAGAGCTCCCGTGGAAGTTGCGCGAGGTGTCGGTGATGTAATTCATGCCATTGTATCCCACAGCACTCTGGAAGCTGCTGCACAATTGTGCAAGTTCACCATTCGAGCGGTAGTTTGATGTGTTGAGCGCGATGCCTTTCACTCGACCTACAGCTGCGAGTTCGCGCACGACATCCGCGACACGCTGCCTTGAGTCCGGGGTCGTCAGAGTCCAGTACCCAACATCTACGTAAATGTCGGCGTTTGTATTGGGAGACGACAGAATGCGGATCGCAGTCTTCAGGTTATCCTTGTACCCGGACTGAACAGCACACAGCGAGCCAGCGAGGAGCCCGACCGCGTCTGGTTCGAGCACGTACAGCACTTTGCGCTGGCCAACGATTTGCGCGAGTGTCGAGACAAACTGCACGTAGTCGTACGGCGATTTGTTTCGGCTGCCAATAGTTGAATACCCGGCATCACAGTCTTTGTTGGGCAAACCATAGATTACGACACTGAGACGTGAATCATCCGGACATTGTGCGACGAGCTGCTTGGCGGTCGTGATATAGTCGCCGTTCTCCTCGCGGTCCGAGTACCACGTTGCGATGCCGCGGGTCTCGAGCTCGGAGAGCGCGAAGGCTGCCTCGGGGTGCGCGGCTTTGGCTGCAGCGTGCGTGATCGGTGGCAACGAGCAGAGTTGCTCTGCGTTCACTGCTGCTGCAAGCACCAATGTGGTGATACCGAACGCCAACCCTCGCATCTTTTGCTGTAGACGGACAAACTGAAAATGAACGCCTTGCTTGCTGAGCTCATTCCAGACTTCTCAATTTGCTCGTTACCCCACAAGTCGACTCTTCAGAAGAACCCAAATCCATCCCCACTCCACTTTTTCCACTTCTCTCTCCCACCCACTCTGCCTGCAGTATGGGCGTTGGGAGAACGAAGAAGAAGCGCAAGAAGACGCGCGTTTGGAGTCTGCATCCATGTCGCCCTCCAGTTCGCCTCGCAATTGTTCGTCGATCGGCTCCGTCGGTAGAGCCGATGCTCTTCGCTGAGCGAAGCGACCCGCATTGCGCGTGAGCAACTGCAAGACGACCGAGAGAGATCGCGTTTGTGCGAGCATGGCGTGCTCCGATCGCCAGCACGATCTCGAAGAATCAGCCCAGAATCCAAGAATCAACCCACAAGCCAAGAATCCAAGAATCAACCCAGAAGCCAAGAATCAACCCACAAGCCAGAAACCAACCCAGAAGT
>JAADVP010000121.1:0-35759 GCA_023335675.1 Globisporangium solare | reverse complement strand
TCGTGTTGACGAAAGTCTCTTGTTGCATGCTGTTGTGCTATCTCGCGTTAGAGGCTTCTCAATGGTACACGTAGGCGGCACAAAGGGTGAGAACCATTGGCACCAGCCTGAGCGTCTTCGCAGCCTTCATGCAACTGAGAAAAAGGAATCCGAGTACTGTTTGACATGCACGCAATCTCCCTAGGATGCATCCCAGCAACTGCAAAGTGTGTCCGTCACCTCTGTGCTTCCCTATCAAAATTCAAATTCAAGCATCTGCGCAGCCTCCCAGTAACGAGACAGAACACCCAGCTGACTGTATCATCTCGAGATGTTGTGCTTCAGCGAACTCCGCACTTTTTTCATTTGTTTTCTCACGACCAAAAAACAGCACGGAGAAACATACAAGATCGGCTGATCTTGGTATCCACTGCGCCGCGCGTTAGTAAATCCACTTCAACATGGAGCGCAGACGAGAGCGACCTGGATTTTCCGCCTGCGGCCGCGCTGGAAAAGTGAGTGATGCTGCATCAGCAATCAGAATGCCACGTCAGCGCACCTTTGAGCGGTCTTCGCTGGTGACGCCATCAGCGACGACGAGATTGCTGGGCACCAATCGCAAGGTTGCTGCTCCACATACATGAACCGGTTAAAAGCGCACACACAGCATTCGCATTAAACGAGGCGTCAAAGGCGAACAAAAGCGCACCGCTATTTGCAAATACACATGCATACACATCATGATCAACAAGCCAGCACGCAGAATCCTCCCATTACAGCTCACTTCAACATCAACGCTCCATTCACGTGTACCTTTACAAGTTTCGACAAGCAGAGCCAATCGAGGTGCGGAACACAAGCCGATCCATGTATACCTTTCGTGAACTGCCAGGCCGCAGAAATGGCCCAAGCTGGCAGCGCGAAGATTGACGAATGAACGCGGCATCGGAGAGACGCCTGAGACGCCAGGTTGGGTCCATCTTTAGAAGTACAGTTTTGCTGTGAAGCTTGCAAATGCGTAAGAGAGAGAAAGAGAGAGAAAGGCTACGAATGTGCCATTTTCCGATTAAGCAGCAGCCGGTAGGATTCGAACCACCCATTACGCGCAGAGGTCCACAAGCAAGTCAGCGATCCATGCAATCGAAAGAAATGGGGCTACATGCTGCCTATCGCGCTGCAGTCCAGGAAAGTTCCAAGCTCTATTGGACCATGCTTTGCCAGATGCGATGGCGCAAGAACCCACATTGGGGTACAACGCGAGAGCGAGTGCCTCGTCCACCCCCAGATCGGCTCGCTGAATGGCCGCTCCACCTCGAAAGATAGTGCCGTCGACGCTCCGCTGCAAAAAAATGTACCAGCATGTGTGCATGTGAACGTCCCTCATAGGCTTCAAACGTGCGTGTGGCGTATGTCTGTGAACTGACCATCTTGGCTCTCTCTGCGCGCACTCTTTTGATGGGTCTACCAGCGAGAGTAAATCTCTCTAGTTGCATGCTTTTGATGGGTCATGCTCGCGCGGTTTCCGGAACGCATCGCTCGCATGGATGAGTCCGGCGACAGGCTGGGGGCCAACAGCGATTTGTCCTGTGCGCGAAATCCAGTGGTGCGCTGCTGAATGTTTAGTTTGTGTTCGCTATGGGAGGGAAACACGTCCCTGCACTCTATTGAATACATCAATTTTAACGGGATGTCTGTTCATAAAGTCCAAGATGAGTTTTGAGCGCACATACGCACTGTTTTATAAACATTTTGCTAATATGATACTATAAACTTAACAGGCATGCCGTTTTTACGCGTGCCCTAAAGCAGTGAACTTGGGTCGCGTTGCGACACGAACATGTGAGTGCGACTCACCGTAGACAGACACTGCATGCGTCCCCTCAAGGCGCATCCTCGCTTCTACGATCGAATGGCCGTGGCTTCACGGCTCTCATCCTCTCTCGCGACCGATGCGCACGATAATGTTAACCATCGAGAGCCAGCAAAAGTGAGCCCGCGACGAGGTACCCTAGGTGGTAATGGTCCATGTCGGCGCAGTCGACCGAGCTGTAGCTCTGGATGTGTCTCTCCAGGTACATTGTAGGCAAAAGTCGAGTCTGCTCGTCGCTCTCTATCTTTATAAACATGAGCAACGGGGCGCTCAAGCGTTTGCCCAAACCTGTCGACAAAGACACGAGACGGACAGGCCTTCGGATACACGCGGAAGCTGCCAACCCTCTCTCTTCACGCCGACTCTTGTCAGTCTCGAGGTATTGTTTCGCAGAGATTCGCCCGCACAAGTAGGAGCGATGCGCAACCAATTGCTTTACTTTGTGCTGGCAAACCGTCTAGTGGTCCATTCCCTGCGCGCGAGCGTGGTTTCTCTGCAGTAAACGCACTGGAGGGAAGGATTCGTCGGCGCTGTTCCCGCCGCATGATTTAATTTTTTTAACCTGGACAAAGACACGTGTCTGTTTTCTATTATTATGTGTTCTTCTTCAATGTCAAACGCTACGTTCTTTCTTCTGTTGCTGCACGCTTCTGTAACTCGCGGTCATAAAAACGCTGTTGCGTCGACAACAAGGAGCTTTTTCTGCTTCGACTTCGAAGCTGGATGCGAGCGCGTACGCGGCAATGCAGCAGCAGTGGACAGAGAAGCGGCGTGGTCACGTTCCCAGATTGGCGGTTCTTGCTGCCTACTGCTGAATGCCATATACACAGCGAACAGCTCAGTTGATCCCTGCCGGGGTCTTGTGCCTAGTTGGAGGAACTCTTTAGCATCTCGTGTGTATGTGTGTGTTCAATACTTTGATATTGCGAAACGAAACAATTACAAATAAAATGGGCACGAGTAAAGGTAACTCCTATTATTACAAGCGCGAGATTGACGAAATCGGAAATACACTTACATTAAAAGCTTTCTGTTTCGTTTTCGCATGCTGCGCAATTCACAAGCGACGGTGCCGAATTAAATGCAACGCTCGCGCATGTCATTTCATTCGCCCTTGGCTGGACCATGCTATGCCTGACCCCCGTCAACATCGTAAACGCAATGTTGCTGTTGTAGGAACTAACACGTGCATCATGGTTAGCCACTTGGAGCATAGAAGCAAAAAGGGAGCACACACTGCATCAGAGCATTTCGCCTGGTCATCGAGCGCAAAAGCAGCTTCGATGCTGCGAACGCACGTTTGCCTGGTCGTTAAGCGCAAAAGCAGCAAACTCTCTCCTGTCGGCGAGGCGGCGATTCCGAATTGCGCAGTTTCGCGATCTTCAAACTGAACGAGAGCTTGTCGATGAGGAAGAGGGTCAAACGCAATAGAGAGATCCTTTAAGAGCGGAGTGTACGGTTTGGCGCCGTTAGCGGAAAGCCGAGCGTGCATCCATCCATCCCCCCCCATCTCAGAGCTGTGTGTTGAAGAGAGAGAGAGAGCAACGCGTCCACTGCGGAGACGCATCCAAGTGTACCACGAAAGACGAACGGTGATGCTGTTACCTGCGCTCCGAAACGCTGGAAAGATCCGCCATGAGCGTTACCACGATGTCTCAGCAGTTCCGTGTATCCGGTCGAGGTCGTCATGGCGCCGCATGATGCCCCCGTGCGTCAATACCAACAGATGCGATTACGCTGATGAGGCGCGCGCTCTCTCTCTCTTGTTGCGCTTGCGTCCAGTTCATAATCAAATGAATCAGCTGGTAGACGTTTCACCTTATCCGGCGTGATAGTGCTACGCGCGACTTCTTTCTGCAGACCCGACGTTTCCAGAATGGCGTGCGCTTCACTCGCTGCAATCGGTTAAACGGTTCGCTTTTGATGTGCAAACAGCGACAGCAGGAGCAATCAGGAACGCTGACCTCCTAGCGCGCGTATTTGTGTGGCTCCAACGAATGCCAGCTAAGCGTGCGCACACATACGCACACTTCCGCCTGTGGTCCATCCGCCGCCGCGAAGTGGGTATGTGCGTCGTCAAACGAGTCAAAAGCTCGGCGCTGCCATGGAGCTTTTCGGTACAGCACGAGTGTACAGTAGAACCATATCACAGCAGCGAGCGGCTCATCTCCCTCGGCCAGTCACCGACTTGGCTGTTATCAGGGGAGATCCGTTCGTTCGCGCCATACTTTGAGCAAGTGAAACAGCGCGATCGTGGTCGAAAGATACCAGGGAGAGCCAGACGCTGCGTCAGGCCACTTCAAGAATCGCTTGCGCGTGCACGGATGGATCAGTCAGCGGTCTCCTCACGCGCGAAACGGCCACGCATGAGCAATGGTCTTCTCTCTATGTGTGTCTGCTGAAAAAGGCGAGGCCGATTCGTACCGTAGGTCTGGAGTGGCGATTCGTCAAACGTGCTGCCAATCAACAAAGCATCATCAATCTCACGAACGCACTGACTGCCCACACTGGGCACCGGGCACCTCAAATGGGTGGTCCTCGTGTGTTCGCCATTCCGTCATAAGCTTTGTTCGGCCCCAAAGCGAGAGGGCGGCATGAAAGAGAGAGGGGGGGAGCAGAGGGATCCACTTGGTATAAACTGAAAAATGCGTGCGAGGTCAAGGATTGAATACTTGATGAAGTCGCACCCGGGTACACGCGGCAATGATCCGCGACGACCACCGCGGTTCCCTTGCTGCTGCTGCTGCTGAAGCGCAGCAATAAAACTGAACTGAAATTCGAAACGGGCGGAAAAGGAACAGCGGATTTGACTGCGTCTGTCCCCGTTCATCCATCTCCCCCAACATCGTCGTGTCTTTGCTGCCGAGCAGTCAGCGCGAAGTCCGCCTCTGATGGAATCGGAAGCTGCTCACAAGGTCAGCTGGAGAAGGAACGTGGACGCCTGGCGCTATTGTTTGCCCTTTTTGCTTTCATATCTTTGTGATCTGCGAATGCACGTGATGATGCAAGGCGACTCGTTTGATTAATCGCCACCTGGCGTGAAGATGGCGTGTATTCTGTATGTGTGTTCTGTGTCACCCGAAGGGCGGAAAATGGAATTCGTGCCAGAGAACGCATTGCATCATATAGAAGCAGAAACGAGGGCATAAAAACGTCGAGGAGCACGACGTCCAAGTTCTCCTTCGCTCTCAAAATTTGTATAGGCAATACAAAAAACACATTGAAGTTGCGCCAGTCTCAGCCGGGAGAACATGCGGAAACGCGGCCGCTGCTCCACAAGAACAGGACACGCAGTGTGGACAGTGCCACGTCATGGAGAAAGCATCTGGAGAGCGCCTCGGCTGATCGAGAAGGATGGAAGAACGCGTTGCAGGCTGGTGTTGCAACGAGCCTCAACGTAGCTCTTGATCTTACATTCATTCAGAGGATATTTTCTGTGACATGTGAGAATGCGTCTCGCCTTGCGTAAACGGTGGCTGCTGACTGCCGCTCTGTCTCTGTTTGTTGACGTATGCCACCTCAAACTTAATACAGCACAGTTGTCCACCACACAAAAATTCGATGGGTAGGCACCTTTTTGTAGTGGATTTATTGACAAAAATCGAGAACACGCGACATGACCTTTTAAAATTGTACTCGTGCAAATGGATATCTGACAATGTCGCAGAACAAGATTCCATAGATTGTCGAATAGCAAGAACCTTCTATAAACTATATTTTGGTCTGAAACACGTCATGCACATTTGTTTTCAAATAGCCATCTTTTCGTATACGTTGACTTTGCGACGAGTGTGACATGGTGGATGAATGGCCTACGTGGCACAGGCGTGATTATTGCATTTTGCATGTATGCAGTTTTGAGAACGACCACCTTGGAACGCATGCAGCGATTGCAGTGGTCGAGTGCATCCGAAATGAGAAACCCATAATGGATGCAGGCCGCGAAGCCACCTTGGCTTTCAGTTATGCGCTTGAGAAAAAAGAAATCTCATAGATTCGCGCAAGCCTCGCAAATTGCTTGTCTTGCGTTTCCAAAGCGAACGCCGATATCTTGGTTCTGTTCGCAAGAATGAGGTCGACATGGTTGGGCCTCAAAGCAAAACTAGTTTAAACTAGGTTTACGAAGGAGAGGCATCCTTAAAACCAGCGCTATCCAATATCAACTTAGAGAACCGTTACCTCGTTTGGTGTCCGGGAAATCTTTTCGGGGTGCTTTTGAGATTGTGGGATGGATAAAGCGATAGGCGCGCGGGGGCAGATGGACCCGCCACCATCTGCAGCCACACGCCATCGCGTCCTCTTTCTCCGCAGTGGACAGGGACGCTGCTTACTCGAGTCGCTTGTCCCGGTCGATCACAGTGTGTGTATGCGAACAGCAGGGATCTTTTCAGAGTGATGGTCTTTTCCTCCCACATTCAATATGCTGCTGCTATGCATGCACTCGCCACACGTGGCACTGGTGGATTCTGCCTCCATAAGTTTTTAAACGACCTGCACTCTCGCCGCATAGGGTATTAAGTATGCGAACGAAAAAAGACGCGGTTTAGTTGGTGAGCTCCTCGTGCGGCTACGGTACATGGCGCGCGACACGAAAGAGAGATCCGGAAGGAAGGGGCCCAAATGGCTCCCTCCAAAAAAACTGCGAGTGTGTGACGATGTCCAGTCGCCCGCGCACATAACCGCTGGTCCGCGGCCTTGTCGCTGCAGAGGCTTCAACACCCGACGCGTCTCCTCCGACAGACAGCTCATACCTTAATTTGCTGCCTCCTGCACACATCAACCCAGCAGCAGCCACCACCGCCCCGGTCTGTCAGTCAATCATACAGTCCTCTCAGCGCACTCAGCCACAGACGTCGTCCTCAGGAGCCTTCTACCGCCTTCTCAACGACACAAGCATGACTTCGATGGTGTACTCCGGCTTCCTCCCTCAGCAGCACCAGTTCTCCAACCCAATGGCCTTCCAGATGCACTCGCCGGTCTACTCTATGGCCACGACGTCGACCGTGCCCGAAGAGCTCCGTTGCCAGTACTCGAGCAAGCGCTGCGAGAATATGCGCACGAACAAGAAGAGCGGCGGACTCCACAAATTCTGCGCCGTGCACCGTGAAAAGGCCAACCGGAATCAAATGCGTCTCGACCACCGCCGCCGCGTGCTCAAGCGCATGCAGCAGCGCGACCAGCGATCGCACAGCGCGCCGTCGTCCGGCCACAACAGTCCGTACAGCAACCCGGCAAAGGACGAAAAGTCGTGGAACAACGCACACAACGACGATGTCACTCCAGAAGACCTGGAGCTCGACCTGATGCCGCTAGCGTTGCATAGCGAAGAGCAGATTTTCACGAGCGCTGCAGTGAGTATCGCCAAGCCGCTTTTCGACCCACAAGACCTGCAGATCCTCGAGGCGCTGCTCTTCAGCGATGAAGACCAGGCCGAAGACGACTGCGCGACGGCGCCGCGCTCGAGGGCTCAGAGCGCCACACCGTGGCCGTCCATGTCGGTCAACGTCTAACGACAAGAAGACGCTATTGTAACCAGGTAAAGAAGTAGTATAGTTATAAGCCAGCACATTTTTTTATTAAGCAAGTTAGTATTTTAACCCATAGATGGATCGCTCTTGTCTGCATATAACAAAGAGAGAAAAAAAAACAGCATATTGCTGGCGCTGCATGGGACCTCATATCCCATTCTGCGCCAGCGATATTGAAAACACAAAAGCCGATCTCCATTGCCAGCCATTCCACTGGTGAATGGCTCTGCAGCGTTTGACTTTCCGAATTGCACGCGCGCCGAGCGGAAACGAATGGTCGCGACGCCCACGACGGAGGAGCAGCAGCTCCTCACGCTCCGCGCATTTCGCATGCAGAGCGAGCGCTGCCGAGAGTACGACACCGAGCGTGTCGCTGAACACGCCTCCATCCACCATCGGCTCCATCCTCGTTGCTTGTCAAACCAGCAGTGGGTACGTACCCTTGCGTAACCCTACTGACTTTCTTTGCGGCCCTACTTTTATGTGCACGGCTGCTCTGTTCGTACCCAGAAATGATCCGTCAAACGACTAATTTTATGTAGCAAAGAATCAAGTTACGCTCCTATTTTAGTGTACCAAGATATTAGTTTATTCTCATATCAAGTGGATCATGTATGTGGTTTGGAATCTTTAAGGTGATCTACATTAGTTTCGGTCACAGGTGAAGTTTGGGGCTTCTGGAATAGCCACGTAATTGCTCCATTGCGGCTTAGATACCCAGCAAGGAGCTGCCGGAAGCATGCGCGTGCTCGCCTCGATGCGCGCGCTCCTACTGTCCTACGCCGCGACGCTGGCGCTGCCGGCCACGTACACAGACGCGGCTTCCTCTCTCAGCGATCTGCGCGGCGTCTCACCCGAGCTGCAGCGCACACTCACCGGCGTCTCCTCCGTAAGCGCACTTCGTATCTTTTTAGGCTTTTTTTATAAGGGACAATGGCTCATGGCGTTCCATGTTGTGCTCAAACCCTCAGTTCGCGTGCGACAGCGGCGCAAAGAAGTTTGACGTCGCGCGCATCAACGACAACTACTGCGATTGCGCCGACGGCAGTGACGAACCAGGCACGTCGGCATGCTCGCACACAGCCGCGGTCTTCCATTGCGCGAACGCGGGCTTCTTCTCGCAGGATGTGCCGACATCGCACGTGAACGATCAGATTTGCGGTACGGAGGGCGGTTCTCGCTCGAATGGTAGGATGGAAATGCGTCCTCGTCCTCACTGATTGCTGTGTTTTGTGCATTTGCATTTGCATGTTTAGACTGCTGCGATGGCTCGGATGAGTACGCGAGCGGTGTTCAGTGCCCCGTGACGTGTCATTCGCTCATGGAGACGTTCAAGGCGGAGAAATCGGCCGTGGTCAAGACGATGGAGGCCGGTGAAGCCGACCGCAAGGTGATCGAGACCGCGTCTGCGGACAAGTGGCAGGAGGATCAGACCAAGCGAGAAGCGCTCGTGGCGTCCATTGCGTCGTTCAACGTCATGATGGAGCAACAGCTTGCGATGAAGAACAACGAAGAGCAGATCGAGCGCGATGAGAAGGAGCATTTGATTCAGACCAACAAGAAGGAACTCATGAAGCAGCTTGGGCTCCTGGATCTCTCGTACGACCAACTGGGGCTGGTCATCTTGGAGCTGGCAAACGGCCTCGAAAGCAAGGACACGCTCCTGGCACTGGTTCGACGCGAGCGCGACGCTGTGAGTGCAAAGCTGGAGACGCCGTTGAGCAAGAGCACCATCGAGGAAGAGGAAGAAGCATTCCGCACGCGTGACGATGAGCGCAAACGGGAGACTGAGCGCGTCGAAAAGCTTCGTGAGGACCGACGTCGCGACCACGAAGAGAAGGAACGCGTCCGGCAGGAAGCTGAAGCTGCTGCAAAGGCAAACGAAGCAGGTGAGGAAGCCGGTGCGACGCCATCAGTGAGCGTCGAAGTGAACTACGATGATCTGCCGCTGCCAGAAGTCGAAGAGCACCCTCTCAACCTGCTCTTTGGCAAACTGAACGCGCATCAGGACCACCAGCGCCCAGAAGCCGTGACTGCGCGCGAAAAGCACCAAGAGACGACGCGCAAGTTGCTGGCTGAAGAAGAAGAATTGCGCAAACTCGATGCGATCCTGAACAAATCGTACGGCGCCGACAAGGTCTTGTACTCGCTTCGCGATCAGTGCTACGAGACCAATTCGGGCGAGTACACGTACTCGATCTGCCTGTACGGCCAAGCGAAGCAGACAGCGACGCGCTTGGGCGCCATGAAGGACGTGGCGGAAGACGTGACCGAGATCGAGTTCACTGGCGGTGACAAGTGCTGGAACGGCCCCGAACGCTCTCTCAAGGTCGCTCTCGAGTGTGGCGCTCTCCCCGTCGAACTTTACGCGGTCGACGAGCCAGCGACGTGCGTTTACACCGCCAAACTGCGTACTCCGATCGCGTGTGACGCCAGAAACCGAGAGCGCATGCTATCGCCGCACGGCAACGGCGCGGCGCTGTACAAGCCCCATCATGTCGAAGTTGAAGTGCCTGCAGTTCTTTAGAAACCCGCAGGATAACAACGCAGAAGGAAAAGAGTTGTGAGACTCGGCGCGTGGCTGATTACTTCGAGCGCTGAGCATGAGGTAGGACCAAGTACGAAAGCGAACTCTACAGTGCGTTTTCAATGGAAGGAAATGTGTATTTGCGTCCCCAGACTCTGCTTTAGAATCGGCTGCTGTTCATACCGTGAGCGCCAAACGGCTGCTGTTGCGGAGCACCCCACATCTGCTGGGGTTGTTGCTGCTGGGGGTGATAAAAGCCCTGAGGTGGGTGCTGTTGTTGGTGCGCCTGCGCTGGAGGATAGAATCCTTGTGGCTGATGGCCGTATAGTTGCTGTTGCTGCTGCATGGGCGGCTGGTGGTGATAGCCCTGGCCTTGGAATCCTTGGGCGGGGGGTCGGTCTCCCATCATTGGAGCTGGTGGCGCGTCGAGCTCTGCAAACGGATCCACTGCAGCAGACGCCGGAGTGTGCATAGCCGACACTGGTGGCGCTGTGAACCCAGGTGCAGCAGATTGTTGCTGCTTGACGGGGCTCGCAGGAAACCCAAACTCGTCCATGCGCTTCCCGCCGAAGGCGTCGCTGTTCGCAGCTCCCGATGCTGTGGGCGATGGAAAACTCGCAAAGTCTCCAAAGCCACCCGTTGGAGGCGCAGTCGTCCATCCCGAGTTCGGCGTTGCCTCGAAAGACCCCGAAGCAGTCTTCACAGCGCCGCTAGTCGCTGAGATCGTTGGGTTGAAGTCCATATCGAGCAAGTCCATCGCAGGTTTGGATGCCGGCAAAGTCTCTTTCCTCGATTCCGTGGTCTTCAACTTGGCTGTAGTCGCCTTAAAATCAAGCGAACTGTCACGTGACTTTGTCGTCGCTGCAGCGGTGGCAGTAGCAGCAAGCTTTTTGTCGCTGATGGTCGTTTTCTTGGGCGATGGAGCGGAGCCGCTACGAGGCAGCGGCGGGATCGGACGGCCGCCCATGATCTCGTCGCAGCAGTCCATGACGTGGTCCAACGTCGCGCGCATCTCGACGTCGGCAGTGAGCATGCGCTTGATCAACGTGTGCACGTTGGTCGAGTATTTGGAGCCTTCCGGAATTGTGTAGCGTTCCGTGCGCAGCCCTTCGGGCGGGAATGGCGGCTTGAAGAACGCCATGGTGTACAAGATGCACCCCATGGCCCAGACATCGACAGCCTCAGTGAGCTCCCCCCGCACCGAACATCTCAGTGCCCTCTACGTCGGCGAGTTCTGGCGACCGGTACATCGCAGTGGTGCGCTTGAGCACATTTTCGACCTCCCGCGCTCGGTCTTCCTTGGTTTTGAGGCTCTGCGGACCTTCCGCACACGACCCAAAGTCGCAGAGCTTGTAGATACCGTTCTTGGCCATGAGGAAGTTCTCGAGCTTCAAGTCGCGATGCGCGATCGGCGGATTCTTACGATGGAGCACGCTCACGGGACTGTGTTGCAGCAATAGCACAAAGAACGAAAATCACATGGAGGCTGAGTCGCTGTACCAAGATGATGATTGTCTGGTGTCACGCACATACTTACACGCACAACTGCTTGAAAACCCGCAGCAGCTCGCGCTCCGTGAACCGTTTCTCGCCCATCTTCGGCATGTCCTCGTAAAGGTGGCCCGAGGGACAGTACTCCATGAGGATGAACACTTCGCGCTCCGAGCCGCGCGAGCGGTTAGTCTGCGACGCGATGAACTCGATGACCTGCGGGTGCCGGAACCGCTGGTGCATGCGGATCTCGCTTTGGATCCACTCGAGCGCCGTCTCGTTCTCCGCGAGCAGCCGCTTGAGCGCCATGGGCTGCGCGGACGCCGAGGTCGCATCCCGCACGAGGAAGATGAACGATGAACCGCCCTCGCCCAGGTACTTGACGACTTCGACCTCGCGGCCGCCGACCGTCGTGCGCTTGCCGATGTGCTGCTGGATGTTCCCTATTGCGCGGAGCGGAGAAAGAGAGAGAGAGAGAGAGATTTGGTAACGGAGACGGTGGAAGAGAAGCAATGCGCCTGAAAGAGACGCAGCACGCCGCTGCCCTTGACGCACACAGCACCGCATGCGCCATTTGCGGATCCGTTTCAGCCAGCTCCACGTCGTTTCGGGTTCGGACCTCTTCTATCGCTTAAACTCAATATTTAAGCAGTTTGAAAATGGGATTACTAAAATTGTATATTATTTATTTGTGTTGCTATTCATATTTTTTTAGGAGGTTTTATCATTTTAGAGAACTCATGATGTCGCACGAAGGCGTTGCAATGTTGCACGACGCTCGATGTTGCGATACCACGTTGCACGAAGGTAGCTCGTCGCAGCGAACCACCACTGGTCCATTGAGCTCCAGCGTGTGTCTGTGTCGGTAGTGTATCATCATCGGCTCAAGGGGAGGATATGAAGAAGGGGATCGCGTTCCGCAAGCTCAACCGCACGTCGGCCCACCGATGGGCGATGCTCCGGTACGTCGTCTCACGCGAAAGTGAAGATGAAGCGCTATCTGCTGATGGCCTTCTTGTGGTCATACGACCTCCCATTCGCGAGATATGAGTGACGCAAGTGAGTCTCCAGTTGTACTAATTCGCATGCGTGTGCGGCCCCTTGTAGAACGATGACGGACCAGTTGGTCACCCACGAGCGCATCCGCACGACGCTGCCGAAGGCGAAGGAGCTGCGCCGCGTCGCCGACCAGGTCGTGACGCTCGCGAAGCAGGGCGATGAGGTCGCGAAGAAGCGCGCGCAGGCGATTCTGCGCACGCCTGAAGCCGTGGACAAGCTCTTCGACGTGTTTGGCAAGCGCTACGAGTACGTTTTACTCGCGCGCAGCTGCTATTAATGTATGTTCTATGGTCTCACAGTCTCTCTCTGTCTTGCGTTCGCGGCTGCAGAGCTCGTCAAGGTGGCTACACGCGTATCTTAAAAGCAGACTTCCGACAGGGCGATGGCGCCGAAATGGCCGTGATCGAATACATTGACCGGTACGGCGCGTTTCTTTTTTGTCTCGTTCAGTAGTGTGCCGCATGCACGCGATCCTAATGTCTGCTGTGCGTTGTGTGCATCGTGAGCAGACCTGGCGAGATGCGCAAGGCCAAACCGCCACAGGGAATCGCTGCTATCCAAGCGGCTTTCGAAGCGCAGGTGTCTCAATAAGCGAATGCTCTCGTTGGAATCTTGAGCGCCATGGAGTGCAGAGAGAGAGAGAGAGAGAGAGAGAGAGAGCAGTAGAAAGAGTGCAACACGCACACGGAAAACACCATAAAGAAAGAAAAAAAGCAAAGCATGTAGGAGAGGAAAGCAGCTTTTGTATATGGCTCCGTTGGCGTTCCGATCTGCCGCTTGCGTCACCTTCGGCGCTTCTTTTGGGTCGTCCTTGGCGCTTCCTCGGCTTCCGACTCGGGTTCGTCGGTCTCCAAGTGGTGCAGCCGCTCGTCCATGACGAGCAGCAGGTTCTGCACTTTGGTCATGTCTTCGCGGAGCTTGAGGACCTCGTGACGGTCGGCTGAGAGCATCTTCACGGCCTGCGCGCACGCGATCGTCGCCTGCGCGATGGTGTCACCGCTCGTCTCGCTCTCGACACTCAGCTGCGGGTACCCGAGCTGGTAGCTCGCGATCGTCGTGGTCGCAAAGCTGTAGAGGCCGCGGATCGGATCGAGCGGAACGGGCGTCGTGACGTACTTGCGGCCCAGCACGGTCTGGCACTGCGCGCAGAGCAGCTCCTGGAACGTGCTGCCGGCGTCCATGCCCTCCTTCGAGGTCTGCGGGTCCCGCACCGCCGTGATGTTCGTGACGGCGCTCAGCGTCACGAGCAGCAGGTCGGCATTCGAGCCGACAAACGAGTACGAGTCGCCGAAGATCGAGCGGCACGTGCCACACTGGAACACCACGGGCGCCGCGATTTCCTCCTCTTCTTCTTCTTCCTCGCTCTCGTCGCTCTCGGCAGCAGGTTGCGCCACTGTGTACGCCGCGCGCGCTTCGTTCTCGTCTTCCTCCGTCACCTCGTCCTCTTCGCTGTACGCATAGGCGTCCCGGGCTCCGCGCGCGATGATCTGGTCCGGAGTGACCGTGACGGACGACGAGCGCGGCACCCTGGGCACAGCCACAGAATGGACGTTCGGCTGCTGCAGCTGTGACGGATGCCGCTGGGATTTGGATTCGGCCTTGCGGTCGCGCTTCCGCACCGCAGGCGCGTGCACGACGGCGGCGGCGGCTTCGTCCTCGGCCGCTCGCTTTCGCGCCATATTCAAACAGCGAGTGTTTGTGCCAGACTTTTGGCAACAGGTAGACCCTGAACGAGCAACCATATCGTTGCTAATGGTGGTAGAGGGGTAGAAAGTTGCTATAAAAGGGTCTTATTGGGCAAGTGACAACCAAAGAATGAAAATGGCAGCACTTTCCGCACAAAATAAGCGTCCATTTTACTTGGTGGCCGTTGGTAGCCGCAACCAGGAGATCAGAGCGAGCTTTCATCACTATATTCGCTCATGCGGTTTTAAATGGAGGAGGCTTGTCTATTAGGGTGGAACACTCAGACTAACGCGCAGAGAGAGAGAGAGAAACAAGAGAGAGAACGAGCTGACCTAGTTGCCGTGCTTGGCGAAGTAGGCCGTGACCTGGTCCATGACGAGCCACTGGATGCCGTAGGAAGGGCAGAGACGCGTAAGACGCGGCACGAGCCCCTTGTAGAGCGCCGAGAAGCCCTCCTCGGCCGCGATCACGCGCATAGCCTGCACCATACCCGTGTACTTTGGCGCCTGGCCGGCGATCGTCTCCTGCGCCATGAGGCGCGTCTTGACGACGTCCATGGGGCAGTTGATGCACGGGCCCGGGATCGCGCCGAGCATACCCGTCAGCCCGCTCTTCCACGCCGGCAGCGACTCGCCGTCCTGCAGCTTCCACACGTGCTTCTTGATGGCGTTGTTGGACCAGAAGCTGCACGCCTGGTTAAGTCCCTGGCGGCCGATCGTGGGCGCCACGCCCTTCCAGAGCGCCAGCGGGCCTTCGTTCTTGACGATCGTGAGCGTCGTCTGGATGGGGCCGCCGTACTTGGCGATCTCGCCCTTGACGATGTTCTGGCCCTGCATGCGCGTCTTGATCACTTCGAAGGGCGTAACGATGAGCACGGCCTCGGTCGCGCCGGCGAGCGCGCCGGCCACGAACTCCTTCGTGCCGCTCACCTGGCCGTTCTTGTCGGCGAGCAGCTTGCGGTAAATCGCGTTGAAGTAGAAGCGCGTGCCGTTCTTCGTCACGACGTGGATCGTCCATGGCGTGAAGCCCTTGTAGAGTCCCTTGGGCCCCTCGGCGCGGAAGAGCTTCTTGCCGCAATCGAGCATGCCCTTGTACTGGCCCGTCTTGTCCAGTTGCAAGCGCGTCTTGGTCACGTCCAACGGCGTCAAGATGAGTGCTTCAATGACACCCGAGAGCGCGCCGCCAAAGAATCGCTGCATCGGCGTCACCTTGCCGCCCTTCTTGGACTCGTCGGCCTTTGGCTCGGGGATCGGCGCGCGCAGGCCGCCTTCGCCAATCTCGACGCTCGACTTCCACCAGTGCTTGGACAGCTGGCGCACATCCGGGTCCCACAAAAAGTGCTCCAACGTGGACGTGTGCATGCGCGCGCGCAGGTACAGGTAGAGGTACTTGAAGTCGTTCTCCTGCACGCGGTGGCTCTCGACTGGGTTCAGTTCCTGGATCATCGCGTGCGCCTCTTCGACCGTGATGCTCACACCGAGCGTCTGCATCGCGTCCTGGAGCGTCGCGTCGTCCAAGTAGCCCTTGCCTTCCTTGTCGAACGTCTTGAATGTCTTGGCGATGAACGCGTCGTGGATCTCCTGGAAATCCTCGAAGGACACGTGGCCCTGGTTCTTCGGGTCGAGCTTGCCCATGAGCGAGCCCACTTGCTCCGTCGTCAGACGTACGCCCGCGAGGTGGAGTCCCTTCTGGATGTCGAGCGCGTCCACCTTGCCGTCCTTGTTGGCGTCGATGCGGTCGAACGCGTCGCGCAGCAATTGGTCCACGGTCACGCGCGAGTTGCGACGCACGAGGTTGCTCTGCGCCATGGTGCGTGCAGGTAGAGGGAGTGAAGGAGGAGGGGGGGGCTAACGAGGGGGAGGAAGGGAGACTGCGGCGGCTCTAGTGACGGCGCGCTTCCATCCAATGTAGCGCAGCAGCAGCGAATTCGCGAGTGAAACTGCTCAAGGCATGCAGCCAGCAACCAGCCCCCTTCCTTTCGCTCACTCGTCACAGCGTGGGTGACACAGGACCGAACACGCCCTGATTGGCTGTAAACACCTTCTGTTGCATATCATTGGTGGAAAATGGGAGCTGCTTGAAATGACGTCGTCCAGTCCACGCATGACGCGCCTGTTTCTGTAGCGAATGGCGCTGTGATTGGCTGTAAAGTAGAGAAAAGAGAAACTAGATTGGTGGAAATGGAGAAGCGTGGGACAGCGAGCAACTCGAAGCAGCCTAGATACGTCACCGATGTCATCGAGGGCGAATGCGCAGCCCAGCTGGCAGCCGATCTGCACCTTGCAGTTCCTCAGGCAAGCGCTTGTACCTCCTCAGCTCTCAACTGAGCCACCGCTGCAGTTCCCGCAGTGCTCACAAGCCCCACACTGGAAGCCTACGAAGAGCTATAATACGCTTGGAAATGGGCTCGATGAACAGCTACTGAGACCTGGGGCTACGCGTGAAAAAGCTCCGGAACGCAGCGGGACTCATTATAATAGCAGCACGAAACCGAATAAAAGACGAGCGTGGTGTTTGGCAGCACCACTGATTGCTGTTCCCAGTCTGGTTCTGGGGCCAAGGATGCCTGAGAGGAGGAGCTGATTTGCCTTGGTGCACCGAGCGTTTGAACACGGATAGTTTCCTAGGATTTGCATGCTGGCTGTTTGTGAGTCCCTCTGTTCGTTCTGCCCCATTTTGTTGACAAACTTCAGTTTTTTTTCTCGCTACAGCGTTACGCTCCTAGCCTTTCTCAGGACCAAGCAACAAAGAGAGATGAGGCAAGGCGACGTTTGTGCATTTCGGTTTGTGCATTTCGGATTATAATAGGATGCACTCAACTGCGCAATCGAAAGCATGCACAAGCAGGAATCGCTCTCAACACAAGTAAGCTGTTCGCACTATACCGGTAGTTCGTCATTTCGCGGCAGCTTATCTCTCTTCCACCGCACAGCACGATTACGATGCTGCCCTCCCGCGGCATCCTCCTTTTCTTGCACCAGTTTAACGGAGACAACTCCAAATTAGTCTTTTAGTTCAGCCTCATCCACTCATCAAGATGGTAACGTTTTCAACTTCAAGGTGGTACAGTGGAGATGGCACGGTCCATGTGAAGCTCTTGGTGCGAAAGGCAGACCCTTCGGCTGTGCTTTGCTTCAAGGATAGGGAGCGAGTGAAGAACTCAGACTCTGCGTTTTCGCTTCGTGGGTTGCAGGCCACCCATTCGGACGCCACTCGAGCTCGAGCTTGTGCAATAGCCCCGCCCTGGTTGGTCGTATGCAGCGCACCTTTGAACCGCTTCAGACTACCACATTCAGTTTTCTTTGGTTCAGCTTGCACCTGTTTCCTTTCTTGAGACCAAGCAGACAAGAGATGAGAAATGTCGGAGCTTTCTTTGCAGGACGATACATAGCACAACAAAATGAAACTAAGGGCGAGAGACTCGTAGCTCAAACAAGCTGCTCGCAGTCCGTACTGCGGCGGTATTGCGAGAGGGCAACGGCAAACAGCAGCCCCTCATCTTTCCTGTCAAGCAGGCCGCTCCCGCTCGGTGTGCGACTCCGATTGGATAGTTGACGCACAAATTATTAAAAACGGCTGCGCTGCAATCCCACGGCATCCTCTTTCCTGTTTGTTGCAACAAAGCCATCGTTGCAACCTCGTTGAAGTCCTCCACCATTGTAGAACGAGGAAGAGGGAGGGAGGACCACGCAGCGGTTTTTTTGCTTGAGAGCTCGCGTGAAGAGGCAGAGTCGATAATCACGCGCTGCTTCAAGTTGATGAAGAGCGGCGAAAGAAGCAGCAGCGTGTAAACCTTTGACACCTGCTGACGTGGTACTTTAGTATCAAGACACCAGGCTATTGCCACAAACAAATATACTAATTCAAACCAGACTTCGTACTTTAGAACGGCTATTGCCACAGATGAAAATAATTCATTCAAACAATCGATACTGGAAGTATTGGGGAGTTCCCTCTCTAATTGCATATTTGACTCTGCATTGTAGAACTTTGCCGCGCATGAAGACAACGACGATGGGGACGGCCGCGCGATGGCGCGCATACGCGCTGCTGCTGCTGCTCCGCGCGCTCGCGTGCGTGGGGCTGCTGGGCATGGTCCACCCGGACGAGTTCTTCCAGAGCCAGGAGGTGATGGCGCGCCACGTCGTCGCGGACCCGCTGCGCGCGCAGCTGATCGTGCCCTGGGAGTATCGACTGCCGACGCCCAATCGCTCCGTGCTCGTGCCGTACGTCGTATGGCGGCCGCATTTACTTTTTAACAGCGCTCAGCTGGCCATTTGGCGATGTTTTTGTGTCGCGTATATGTTGGAGACAGCGCGCTTGTAGCAGGACTGCCGTATCGTGTGCTCCAGGGGCTCGGCGTCACGGTCACTGGAAGCCACCTGCTCTTGGTCCCCCGCATCCTACTGTGCATTGCGTCCTTTGCCATAGGTATGCGCGTGTGTCCATGTGTGGTTTGTCTGTGCGTGCATTATCAGGCGTTTGCCGTTTTCTAATGTCATTAGTGTGCTCGAATGGACGCAGATCGGATCCTGTATCTGGCCGCCGTGAAGCTGCACTTAACTCGTGAGCCCATGGACGTTGTGCTCGGCTTTGCGAGCGCGTGGCCGACGCTCGTGCTGCTCACGCGTCCGTTCTCCAACACATGCGAGACGATTGCGCTCGCGCTGTGCTTTGCCGTGCTGCTGCTCTCGGATCCGGTGCGTTGGCCTGCTACTTTTCGCCTCCCCCGAAGGAATCGTGGCCCTCCTGGAAAGCTGACAATGTGCATTCGTTCTACTGCTGCTGCAATCGGTAGCATCAACGCGTCTTATTCGGCGTCTTCCACAGACAAACGCTGCTCTTGGGTTCGTTGCTCGCGTTCGGGGTCTTCACGCGCTTCACGTTCGTGTTCTTCTTCTTCCCACTCGGCATCGAACTCGTGCGCCAACAAGACGCGCTGTTGTGTGAACGCCTGGCAAAGAAACACGAGCAGAAGCGTATGCCGATGCATTTGCGCCTTTGCATGGCGCTGAGCATCGCGGTTCAGGGGTTCTTGGCGTTCGTCGCGTGGTCGGGGGGGATCATCCTCCTGGACACGGCGTACTTCCGTCCCGAGACCGACTGGAAGCAACTCGATCGCGTGGGTCTGCTCGAGACGATTGTCGTCGCGCCGCTCAATAACTTCATCTACAACCTCCAGTACGACAACCTGCAGCTCCATGGCGTGCACCCGCGACTCACGCACGCAGGCGTCAACATGCCGATGCTCTTTGGCCCGCTCTACGTCGGCTTTATCGTCCTTCTCGTGTCGAAACTCAAGTCACTAGCGTGCAGCGACTCAGCAGCAAAGCCCAAACCAGCAGCAACCCAACGAGGTCACCAGCTTTTCGGCATCGTAGCCGTGCTGTTCCCATTAGCATGCATCTCGATGGCACCGCACCAGGAACCGCGGTTCCTGCTGCCGCTGCTTGTCCCGCTGCACATGTTCTTTGCGTCGTCATTGTCGCTGTGGACGCATCGCGCGCGCGCTGCGGTCTGGATCGTCTTCAATGCGGCGCTTGTGGTGTTCTTCGGAGTGCTCCATCAAGGCGGCGTGGTCCCGATGCTGCTCTGGTTTTCCAGTAACGGCCAGTCTGCTCAGTCCAGTTTGCTGTCGGCGCCACTGAGCGCACTGTCGGCGTGCCAGTTCGCTACACCAGACGCAGCTCGTGTACAGGCGCTCATGGGCGCGGTCCCGCTCGTGTTTTACAAGACGTACATGCCGCCGCGGTTCCTGCTCGCCAGCATTGGTGCGCGTCCGACCTTCGAGGTGATTGATCTGGCAGGCGGCGGCAGCAGCGACAGCGCTATCGAGATTTTGTTTACGCGGCAGCTTTCAGCCGCCGAGTCCCATGCGTTCTTTCTCGTGGCGCCCGCGAGCGTGGACATTGCGCCACTCGTGGCAACCACGTTTGTGCGGGCATCGGCGCTTGCCGGACGCTGCGGCCCGCATCTTTCGACGGAAAACTTCGCGCTCGATGCGCCACTCGCGCTGCATCTGCACCTGCTGACGCTCACCGACGCAGCAGAGCGAGCATAGAGCAGGACGTAGGCCCCCAAACGGAAGCCTGGGCATCTAATTGCACGAAAAGGGCTGTGCTTTCCATTGGCACAATCGTCCATGTGTGTTGTTTTTTTTGTTGTTGTTTTCTTCTTTTATATTTGAGTGGTGCGGGTATTTCTCTCATTGTGATGGTGGGCGGGTGTGTCCGCGGAAAGCGACCGATAGGACGCGAGGACGAGACTTTCCGTGGGGCCGACACGACGAACAAGCACGAACGAACGCACTTGCTTAACCGTCAAGCGACGCGGCACCGGAGATAATTTCAATCAATTCCGTGGTAATACGGGACTGACGCGCCTTGTTGTACACGAGCGTCAGCGACGAGATGAGCTCCTGCGCATTCGTCGTGGCGTTTTCCATGGCCGACATACGCGAACTCTCCTCACTGGTCGAGTTCTCGAGCATACCCTGCCACACAGCCGACGCGATCTCGAACTCCTTCAGGTCCGCGAGCACTTCTTCGCGGTTGTCAGGCTCCAGCTCGTAGCCAGCGAGCGCCTCCGAGTCGACGCCGATCGACAGCGAGCGGATCGATGGCAAGTACGCGATGGCCGACACGAACTTGTTGTACACAACGTGCACCTTCTCGTTCTCCGACTTGGCGGTGGCCACGATTGCTTCGGCGATAGCACTGGCGACCGTGAAGTTTGGCGGCGTCGCAAACGTCTCCGTCACGTTGGCACGGATCTGAGGAGCGAATTCACGACGCAATTGCGCACGGCCCTTGTCACCGATGATCACAAGCTCCGCCGATGGCGCGCTGGACGTCAACAGCTGCTTGCGCACGGCCTTGGCGATACCCGAGTTGATACCACCGCAGAGACCACGGTCCGAGGACACGACCACGAACGCGTTGTCGCCTTCCAGTTCCTCCGCTGGGATGAAACCATCGCGCTCCAACACGCGGTTCTTGCCGTCGAGGTTGTCCAACCATGCCTATCGGACGCACAGGGAAGGGGAGGCTGCTGTTAAACGGAGCTAACATGGCGTAAAGACCCACACAGAGACTATCAACGTAAAAATCCACATACGACGAACGGACGACCAGCGTTCATGCGGTTCTCAGCGCCACGCATCTTGGCGGCCGACACCATCTTCATCGACTTGGTGATTTTGGCAATGTTCGAGGTCGCACCGATACGCATCAAAACTGCCCATCGCATACGGCAACAAGATACACTGTGAGCCGACCCAATCGCCCAAACAACACAAGAAAAGACAATAGAATACAACACAAACGTACTCTGCTTCTCGGTGGCCATGCCACGGACTTGCTGGCCCGCAGCCCTACACAACACCAATCACCCCCATGTCAGCACCAGACATACACTCCACACGCTTCCTCTCTCCGCCTTCTGTCTCCCTTCTCCCCCCGCAGCGCCACACCAGAGCATCCAGCGCTCCCTCCAAGCATTTCCGCAGCGGCTGAGGCGCGTCCCTCATAGGAAGGGAGGAGAGGAAAAGAGAAGCAAAGGCGAAGAAGAAGGCGCCTCCATCTTCCTCCACAGAGAAGACGAGAGAGAGAGAGAAGCCAACAGAAGAGCGGCGCCCCCTGTTTCTCTCCCTCTCTCTCTCTCTCTCTCTCTCCTGCAGCAGCAGCGCGACGTACTTGATGGCTGGGAGCGAGGTCTTGACGACGAGCACCATCTTCTTGCGTTTTATCTCTCCTTCCGTTGTGGGCGCCGGCCGAGAGGGAGGGGGGCGGCACGCGTCCTGTGGCCCCAAACGCGAGCGCGTGCCCCGAAATTTGCCTTCTTTTATGCAAATATAGAGAAAAAGAGGCTACGGACCGCGGTCCGAGCGAGTAAAGCGAGCGGTCTCGAACCGGATAGAACCACCGGCCCGAAAGAGTGATGCGAGTCTCAGAAGAGTGACGTTGCGATTGCAGTTTGGGCACCTCAGAATGCGGAATGGACCGCATGGCGGGTGGATGTATGGGGAAGGCAAAGAAGCGTTCACTGTGTCTCTCTCTGTGTGGATCTATCTGATGGGGCGAAGGCTATTTCTATGGAGACGCTGCGGATAGAGGCGCCGATAGCCGCCGTCGTGAACACCGACTCGCGTCGCGACACTGCCGCGCGACTTGTTGCGGCGCAGACGCTGTGGCTGGCGGAAACAACTTGGACGCCGCTGTCTTCCCGATCGACGCTGCCGAGTGATCGTTGCTGCTGCTGTTGTTCGTGGCGGCATCTACCGCGTTGAAGCTGGCGCTCTCGCCCAGAAACAGTGATTGCAGAAACGACGGCTTGCCTTCGGACCCGAGCTGCGCGTTTGTGAATGGCGACGGCTCAATCCGGATCGCTGGTCGCCGTATTTTTGGTGCGTTGGTCGTCACAGCGCTAGCATCACCTTCGCTAGAAGCAATTGGAGCCGAAGCAACGATTTGTGAGCAGCGAAATTGAGTGGCCCGGCGATGCGCGGATCGAGACACTGGCAGCGCAATGCGGATGGCGCCACGGCGAGTCGGCTTCATCGCTGCGTAGAATGTGATCGCGCGCTGCACGGACTGAGGACGCCAGGTGTTACCCATTTGGGCAGCCTGGTTGAAAAGCGTTAGCGCGAGTTTGAAGTGCGCCTGCGCCTGCGGGAGGTTACCGCGCTGGAAACAATATTCGCCGGGTTCGCACTGCGTCAAACACTCCATTTCGGTATCCCCGAGTTCCTGGCTCAGCGCGAGCAGCTCCGTGAACTCGGCTTTGGCAATCTCGAACTCCTGCATGCGAAGCAGTGCTTTCGCGACGTGATGATGGCACCGCTGTTCGTAGACGGCGTCGTTGGCATTCATTGCTGCTTGAAGACTCTCCTGATGCAAGAGCAACGCTTCGCTGTACTCGCTCGTCAATTCGAGCAGCCCCGTCGCGTGTGCGTCCGTACACAACCTTTCCAATCGTGCTATCATGCTCGGCGCCGTATTGTCTCGTGTTTCACCACCTTCAAGCTCTTTTGCGAGATCACAACACATTTCCGCATACGCCAGCGCATAGGGCATGGAAGTGCATCGACACCACCCTCCCATTGCAAGGAGTACACGAGCGAGAACAAATAGCGTATCCCGTATGAGCATCACGATGACAATCTTTCGCGAATTCTCATCTTGTGTCAACGAATCCAATTCAAGCGAGTCATGGGGCACGAGCGCGCATCGAGTCGCCGATGCTACCGTTTGTGCGATCCATTTCCGCAGTGGCCGGTTCTCGGCAATCAAGCAAAACCCACCACCAGGGCGATTTGCTGTCGCAGTTTGGAGCATTTTCTGTACGCTGTCATGCTCCAACCCAAGCGCTGCGGTCGCGATTTTGTTGCCAAGAAGTCGCCAGAGCAAAGAAGCTGTGGTGTGAAATCCTGCTTCCAGGCGGTGGACCTCGTCCGCAGTCGCGCATTGATGATGAACGTTATGGTGCATCATGGTTTCCAGTTTCGTCAGCCATGCAGAGGCGGATAGAGTGCGTAGCGACTGGTACTCGGCTTGAAGCGTTTGGTACAGTGTATCTGCGTCGCCATCGTTCATGCTGTCGTGGTCGCGACGCTCTTCCAATTCGTTTTGCTCTTCTTGCTCTTGCTGCTCTTGATTCGGAATGTCGAAGACAGACATAGTTGGCAGCAACGTCATTAATGGAGGGTAATGGATTGCGCTTTCCTCTGCACGTGCGTTCTTGTGCTCGGCATCGACGGTCAATTGTTTCAAGAGTTGCGCAATGTCGGCATTGTCAGGTCCACACTGGTGCGCCAAGACGGCAAACTCCATTGCTTTTGCATGATTCCCAAGGCAGCGCATGCACTGTGCCGCGATGAAGTATCCGCACGCGAGTTTCGGCGCGGCAGAAATCGCCGACAATGCATCATTGAGCGCTTGTTGAACTCCTTGTATCTTGTTCTCTTGTTGAGCATTTGCACTGTGTGTCTCTGGGTCGTTTTCTTCGGGTTCGCTGTTGTTAGCGTCAGATGCCGACGAAATGCTGCCGAAGTATGCAGACGGAAGAAGTCTCGACGGGTCATAGTCAATATACTCCAAGACAGCCACTGCTCGCTGGCAGTATAAAGATGCCAAGTTGCTGTTGTCGGCGCCGCTGTTTAAAGTTATCGAATTGGTGGCTTCTTTCTTGAGGGTCTTCGCATCGGACTCAGCGCCAAGTTGCAGCTCGTCGATTTGCTTGGTGAGATCCGAGAGCTCAGGTTGAAGGCTTGGTGTGTTTCGGTCTTGTACACGTTTCTGCTGTTCGGCGAAGAGCAGCTGGCAAGCTGCTGCCTGGCTCATTTCTCCAGCGCTACTTTCCATATCGAGCGGACGTGGATGCGAAGTCTTCGTTTGCAGAATCTGATTGTCTTCGATTGGTGTGCTCTTTTGAAGAGACTGGTGGCTTCGGCAAACGAAAAATGGATCTGTTGCTGTTTCAGAGAGTGAAGCGAGGCCGCCGGTGAGAGAAACAGCAACGGCCGAGGTATCTTGCGTGAGTGCCTGGCGCACTAAAGATAATCAACTCCTAGTGTGAGGTAGTTGCATCGGCCCAAGCTTCAGAAACGGTAGAAAAGGTTAATTTTGGATTCGAAAATCGTGCACAAAAAAACGGGAAAGCGCAGGCACATTTTGCGCATTCGCACATCACGCTGCCACTTTGCGATGCATCCAACTTCTCGCCACCAGTGGCCAAGAAAAGCTGCGCTCTTCATGCACATTCCCTCGTCTGTAGAGTGCCAAATCGCTCCCTGCAACAGTTTTTGATGGACAGCATCGCGCCCTAATCGGCAAACTTGAGCCCGAAAAGGCAGAGCGAGGTTGCAAAACCGTGGGCAAGTATCTCGACCGCTTCAGACGAATCATCGTTTCTTCGATGGCACGCAGAGAATCTTTGATCGATATCGACTTTTTTTGTGCTATGGAGCTGCGAGTCAGAAGGTCTCGATCAGTAGACGATCGTGGGTGGTCCTGCGATGAAGCCTATGAAGCGGCACCGCAGCATGCAAACTTTGTTGTGGGATATCGGTGACAACCCATTGTGAGGCGATCATGGAAAATGTTGAAGGACACGATGAAATCCTCGTGACACGTTCAGTATCTTGTGGTGCAACTTGTGAGTGATGGTCCTTAAGTGAATGATGTTCAGTTGTGTGCTTCATGACAGACATTTGGTAGTCATTTTGGCTTTTTTCCCCGGAAGACTTGAGCGTTCATCCATTGCAAGGTGCCACTGACGATGGAGAACGCACAAGACGTCGGTGCAAGTCCAAGCAGTCAATGGAAGCAACTGCAAGCGAATGAAGAAGATACCGATCCAGTGACCACTCGGCCATCTTCCATTCTGACGGCGGATCTTGGTGCTAAATTGACGCACACGATGCACCAAATGCGGCTCTGTCTGGTGGGGGCTCCAGACCCGCGCTACGAAAGTGTGCCATGCTGGGCGACGCGTACGTATGCATATGGGGAATTCTTAGGCGTGGTGAATTGCCATGCTGGGGGATTTCCAACAAAGTACGAGTTTGCGCGGATTGAAGCAGCCTACCAGAACGGATTCGGTGAATTTCCGATTGGAAATGAAGAACATCGGCAGATGAGTGCACTGTACGAGTTTTTCTTGGCGAATCGTAGTGCGGTCGTTCGTCCAATCGCGAATCAGTACTTATTGAAACATGAACTCGGCGCGAAGTCCCTGCTGGATATGCTACATTCGTGAACATATCGCGTCCAAGTCGCCGAAGAGGGTGCGCTGCTCGTATTTGCTTGGCTCTGTGAACACGATTTTGTCAACGAAGCCCAGCAGCTACTGAACGAAGTGTCGCCGCACTTTGGCAGATTACGGTTCCACCCCAAGCCTACGGATACCCCTGAAGATACAACTCGCGTGTCATTGCAGACAGTCCAGGACGTCAAATCAGCTCTCATTGCTCGAGGTCACCTCGATCGAAAACCTCCAGTGAAACTCGTAAACTGGCTCATTCTTGGCGAGGATATTCTCCAGCTCTGGCTCGAGACTGTCAACGATCCGACAAAGCCGGCCAGAAGAGAAACAATGTCCAACGAAAGTCGTTTTGCGACTCAGGGCCGCTGTGCATGGCCATGCCAGCGGTATCCTGATAAGTGGGTCCAGAGAGCGAGCGAACTCGTGGATCGATACGCAAAGGAGCCACATCGTCACGATTTGGAAATGTCTAATCGCAAAGCCGCACGAAAGTTAAGCCACATGGTCGAATGCGCGAAGAAAGCAATCGTGGATCCCAAATTATTGACGGAGAAAGATGTTTCCGAGATATGAGTGGCGCTTGCGACGACGAATACAAATGAAGAACCCCTCGACTTGATGTCAAATAATTGTGGGTGGCTTGCGGCAGCAGCTCAAGAACACAACAAATGGTACGTGCGTGAAACCACACATCGAGGTTTCTACAGCTTTGCAATCGAGCGCCTGGAGCAAATTACGAGAACAAATCAAACGCTGAGCAAGGATGAAGCCCAAATGCTGAAAGACCAGTTTGCCAGTCTGACTCTCGACCCAAAGGAACTCTCGTTTCTCTTCAAGCACATCGACAAAGCGACAGGGATGATGACATTGGATGATATCTTCACATCGAAGCACGTCAGCTCCATTGAACTGATGACGAGACTCGTCACTCCGTTTATAGCTTTCCTCTGCGTCCCGCCATCCCAGAAAGATCCTGATTTGATGTATCTGTACCAGTAGATCCCCATCGCGTTTCATCGGAAGCGAACTACTCTTGTGTTCACATACGACTCGATTCCACCACCAACCCTGCAGTCATTGCCGTGGGTTCATGCAATTCATGCCGCATTGCAGTTGAGTACGGTACCATCTCCAATGCAGCAAGCAAAGATGACGGAGTATTGCAAGGCCCTCGTTATCAACACTGAGATCTTTCAGCGAAGTACCGCTAAAGAATGTGTTCATTGCCGAGCTGAATCTGGCGATGCGTTTTGCCGGACTGACGAAGCCGTGTGCTCTCATCAAAGAGATCAATCAAGCTAATGGGTGGACAGGTGTACTGCACAAGAAGTACACCGCTGCCTACGAAGTTGCCCACAAGTACCTCGACGACACCATCTACCAGAGATATTACTGCGTTGAGAAGCATTCTGTCGCACAGACCCAGAGTGCTGCATCCGACGAGCTTACAGCACTGTGCTGCAGTCGAACGGGATCCAGCCATTCGGCAATGCTTCTTGAGCAAAGCCAGATCCTGACGACCCAAAACATGGCAACGCTGTTCGTTGCTTTCGATTTACACGACCACTTGGATGAGCTCAATGTTCTTGGCATCCTTCGGCGAGGCCTAGACGAAATCAGTCGGAGAGCGACGCAACTGCGCGTGCGTCCGCTGTCGACGTGGCGGCTTCCAACGTTGACGTATCAGATCAGTGGTCTGTGGCGCCAAATGACGTTTTTCCTAGCAGTGCTAGAAAAATACGATCGCGCGCAGTTCGTTGGCGCCATCGAATTGCTCAAGCATGAGTCCCGCGATCTCTTTATTCCAGAGTTCAGAGTCCATTTCGAGCGAGTCGTGCACGTGGCGGAGAAGGGGAGTAGTCATGACAGCGTGCCGCCACCACCAGAAGCATCAGCATCGGCATCACTCCCATATCTCGTCTCTTGGAACATCATCTAGATCATCTGTGGCTGTGAACGCACGTTGCGCACTTGATTCGATTGGACTGCCACGTTCATGGTGAACATCGGAATGATGGTACAGCTGCAGTTGAGTTACCAACATTTTTGAAACATGGCGTTTTCCACCCGCTCATTCCTCAATCTGGTCCAAGACGCATACGCAACCCGCCTTCATTCGCTATGCCTATGTCTGTAGAAGCCGGGAGCGCCGCGACAACTACGATCGATTCCAATGCCCAGTCTGAGCTGCACATCCGACCAATTGAAACGCGCGACATCCCGCAACTCGGTGGATCGCAGGATTTTTTCATCAAGGCGCTCGAGCGCACCGATTGGAGCGAGAAGAAAATCCGTGTGTTCGTTGCTGAGCTCTCACATACACAACAGATCGTTGGTCGCGTGATGATTGGCCTTGGGTATCCAGACTACTTTCCAAAACTGGACGACAGCATTGGGCAAATGTACCTGGCAGACATCTCGGTACAGCCAGCGTTCCAGCACCATGGATTTGGCATCAAGATGCTGCAGTTTCTAAAGCAAGAAGCTGGAGCTTGATGTGATTCGCGCCGAGTGCGCCAAGGGGCCGTTGGTGAACAACTTTTACGCCAAGATCGGATTCGCGCCTGTGCCGTACAAGGGGACCCACGCAGCGTACCCATGCAGCCACCAGATGCTCGAGCTCTGGCTCAAGACCCAGCAGTAATTACAACCTCCTGGACGAACGAGAAATACACACAGATAAAACTGTTGACAGTGCTAACTTGATGCGCAAAATGCCAACCCAGAAACAGAAATCTTTCTAGAAAAAAATCAGGTTCAGGACCAGAGAAATGACGTGTCCGCCTACAACAGATTCGCCACGGTTTCGCTTCTCTCGCCACTGCATCTCCACGGCGCGGTAGTGTGCTTTTGCGTTGCGAAAGCGTCTGCAGAGACCCCCCCCCCCGTTTGCGTCTGCCTGGGCACGTCCAGAGCAAGCAAGCGCCAGAAGATCTCGTCCTCATTTTGCACCCTAACCAGCAGCTCCATCCAAAATCCGCCCAAACTAACCAGCATCGACAATGCTGCCACAGAACGCCCAACCCAGCAACCCTACTCGCTTACAACTATTATTTTCGGTATCCACATTCCCATTACTTTGAGTTTGTACGCACATTGTTGCAACTTTTTGTCTGGCCTTCCTCCAACTCAGTCGGACACGCGAGCAGCTCACTCATTCCCCAAGCCGCTCTCCGATTCGCGCCGCGCTCCCTTCCTCGCGCACGCGCCCGCAGCTGCGTCCATCTGTGCTCGCTGCGCGCTTCGTTCCCCCCGCTCCTGCGCTGCGTAGCTCTTCGCACGTTATCCACCCATCCACCAACACACACACACACAAGCTCTAATGGAGAACTTCCAGAAGGTCGAGAAGATCGGCGAAGGCACGTACGGCATCGTGTACAAGGCCAAGGACCTGACGTCCGGTCGCACGGTCGCGCTCAAGAAGATCCGGCTCGAGGCCGACGACGAGGGCGTGCCGTCCACCGCCATGCGCGAGATCTCGCTGCTCAAGGAGCTGAGCTCGCATCCGAACGTCGTGTACCTCTACGACGTGATCCACCAGCAAAACAAGCTGTACCTCGTGTTCGAGTTTGTCGACCAGGACCTCAAGAAGTGCCTCGAAAAGACGCCGCACCGCATGGAGATGCTGCAGATCAAGAGCTACCTGTACCAGTTGCTCGCGGGGATCGCGTTCTGCCATGCGAACCGCGTCTTGCATCGCGATTTGAAGCCACAGAACCTGCTCATCGACCAGTACGGGAACCTCAAGCTCGCGGATTTCGGACTCGCGCGCGCCTTTGGCATCCCGATCCGAAGTTACACGCACGAAGTCGTCACGCTCTGGTATCGTGCGCCGGAGATCCTCTTGGGCGCAAAGCACTACTCGACTCCCGTTGACGCATGGTCCATTGGCTGCATTTTCGTGGAAATGGTCAACAAGCAGCCACTGTTTCCTGGCGATTCCGAGATTGACGAGCTCTTCCGAATCTTCCGAGTGCTCGGGACGCCTGATGAAGGCTCGTGGCCAGGCGTGTCGAGTCTCCCGGATTACAAGACGACGTTCCCGAAATGGCGACCGCAGTCACTGGCGAAGATTGTGCCGCAACTGGACCACATCGGTGTCGACTTGCTCTCAGTACGCTTACTGTGTTGTGTTCACTTTTGCGATGCTCTTACTTTCCTGCACGCCACGTTGTTATTGACTGATTTGCGATCTTGCTGCTGTTTGTGTTGTGTGTGCAGCGCATGCTTGTGTATGAACCGAGTCGCCGCATTTCGGCGCGTGCGGCGATGTCCCACCCGTGGTTTGACGACTTGCAGCAGCAGTATGCAGCGTTCCGCGGAGCCAACAACCAGCACCACTAGCTTTGGGGCGGCGGCGCGAATGGGTGCAACGAACAGATAAAGACAAGAAGAACTTGCTGACAAAAACAAAGCAAAAACACACACACAAACACGCAACAGAAACATTTACTTTGACGCAGTACGCTGCCCAACTACCAACATCCAACGATGGCGACCAGAAGACAACAACAAAAAGCGATGCAGCACAAGCTCAAGGACAGGAAAGAAAGAAAAAGCGCATCGACGACGATGTCCTGCACCCCACGCCCATGCCGAGTGGTAATGCTGCCATCAGAGAAGTAGAACCAAAGTGCATCACCACGAGAACGATATCGCCAAGAGATGTGGCGATAGACGAAGCCGCAGACCCGATGTCGGATTCGCGAAGGCGGTGAACCATGAATAAACTCGAGATATGCGCTCGCACATAGTGCGCAAAATCGAGAGAATCCTGCAAGAGATCGCCGCATTCGAGGCTGGAAACCCTCGAGCAATCACCAAGAAAGTGCTCCGCAACGCGACCATGTTGACGGCGCTGTACCCACGCGGAAACCCCGAACTTTGAGCATCATCAGCAAAGAGCCCGTCATCATGAGCAGCCAAGATAAGACCAAGACGGGAGCGCCCCACCAACCTGGAATGGAACAACCACGGGCCCGAAATATGCACTTTATTGACGATTAAACAGGGAATAAGCGGGAAACAGACGCAAAGCCTGCACAAAGTCCATCCCACATGCAGTTACGGTGCATAGTTCCCACAGGGAGAAAAAAGTAAAAAAAAAAGCAGGAGAAAAGCAAAGAACAAAGACCAAACTCAGCGCGCAGCTACTTTACGCGAGCGACCATTTGGCTGCCTTGCGCGCCCGATTTTTCGTGACAACCTTGCCTTCCGTGTGCCGCACGTCCGGGCGCGAGAGCAAGTAGTTGACGATCTCGACGTACCCGAGGTACGACGCGTACACGTACGGCGGGAGCTGCAACCATTTCCGCTCGCCGCTTTCGACGACTACGATCTCAAACAAGGCGTTGACGTCGTGGTCTTCTTCTTCCTCGACAATCTCGAGACACTCTTTGAAGTCAACGAGGTCGCCATGGGATTGCTGCACGGCGTAGTGGTACGGCGAGGCCTCGACGTCGCACTCCTCGACCCAGTACACGGTTTCATTCGGCCGCTGGCCGTCGCTGCCAGCGTAACTTCTCGAGTAGTTGCTGCTTGCGTAGCTGCCTCCGTAGATCACATCTCGCGAGTTGAACGTCGCGAACGATGAGGATCTCGATGGCGCTATGTTGTTTCTGCGCGACAAACGTGCTGACTCGCGATCTGGGGCGATGAAGCTGCTGTTGCTGTCTGGAGGCGATTCGGAGGTCGTCGAGATGAAGCTGCTGCGACGAAGCGACGACTTTGAGGGTTCGACTGCGACGAAATTGCTGCTGGAGGGTAGAAATGGCGCTGCCTTTGGCCAGACCGGGATGAAGCTGTCGTGGCGTGATACTCGTTTTGGATCCGAGACAATGTTGGAGCGCGATGGCGATGGCGATGGCTCGGGCTCGGGCTCAAACGAGGCGATTCGACTGCTGGATGGCGGCGACGACTCTGGCGAAACGCTCTGGGATACCGAAGGTGTCGATGCATATTTTGACGTCGCGTATCGAGCACTGGGTGTCGTGCCACCGTACTCGATTCGCTCTGCCGCTTGCTGTCTCTCATCCGATTTGTCCGAGAGCTGAAGCTGTCGGTCAGCCGAGTCCACCAGTAGCTCTAGTGCAGTGTCGTTGTCTTCTCTCGAACCTAAATCCGAGCGCGAGAACTTACGGCCCTCATCTCGAAAGAAGAGTTCGTACGCTGGTGGCGTCGAAGCGCCTCGTTCTCTTTCCACGTCGCATAAGAGGAACGATCCCTGACGAGGCGCGTACTCGGGGTGCTGGAGGATCACGGCTTCTTTCACGACCGAGACAAACTCGAGCGGCTCGATCTCGGCCTTGTGCAGCACTTCGACGATGCCATGCCGGAAGTTTGCGTGCGACATCTCGTCCTGACAGAAATCCGCGATCTCTTCCATCCCATTGAGCTCCAAGGCTGTCGAGAGCAAGTTTGTCGGGTCCGCGAGATCCATGACGCCGTGCATGATCTCTTTGATCACGGGACCGGCGACAAAGAGCAGTCCGAGCGACACGAGTGAGATGATCTGTTGGCACCGCGCCGCGCGCTCCTCTTGCTCGATTTGTAGGACCAGCGCCTCACGGAGCTCGTTGAAGTGCGTGTGCAGGATGTCGACGTTCGACTGGATCGTCGACAGCTGCGACTGCATGCGCTGAATCGTCTGCTTCATCTCGGTGACCCACTCGGCGCTCTCCATGTTGACCTGGTTCGTCTTGATCTCCCAGTGCACGAGCTGGGCCTTCGTCAGGTACCCTTTCGCAAAGCACTGCTCGAGCGCGATGCGGAAAAACACGGCGGCTTCGTCGTCAAACACGAGTTTGTCCGAGATCACGTGCTGGAACGCCACCTCAAGCAGTTCCCGGAACGCGGCCGGCGGCAGACTCTGCGCGCCGAGACTGAAGATCACCTGCAGATCCTGAACGAGCGTCATGTTGGGCACGAGCTCCTGCAGTTCGCTCGCACTCGCCTTGCCGTACTCCAGCAGCGTCGTCGTGCTTTCCTCAAACTCGCGCTTCTTCGTGCACTGTGCGAGCAAAAACAGGATGCGGCGCGCGTCGTCCTGGCGCGAAAGCTTGGCCTCGTCGATGTCGCCCACCAAGTCGAGCGCGCGCTTGCCCTCGTGCACAGTTCGGATCAACGGATCCACGCCAACCTGAAGCAGCAACAGCTCAACGACATGGAAGTATTGCTTGTCGACTGCGGCGTGGAGCGCCGTGTACCCATTGCGCGGTATGGGCACGTTCGCGACGAGTTCGCGGCGTGTCGCAGCGTGCAGCGCACGCACCTCGCGCTTGTACGTCGGGTCGACGTTCGGGATGACCTGCCAGAGGATGTCCTTGATCTGGCGCGCGAGGTAGTCGAACGTGTCGTTTCGCTTGCAGAATTTCGCGGCGAGGTCAAAGTTGTTTTCGAGCATGAGCGTCTGCACGATGGACACGATCGCCGTCTTGTCCTTGCGCTTCACCGCGAGCTCAAAGCCGCTGCTGCGTTCGTGAGCGAGCACGTCTTCCAGCATCTTCTCCAGCGTCTGCATACTCGCGTCGGCGTCGTCGAGCTTCTTGAGGTTGTTGCCGTTCCAGATGCGCCATTTCTTGACATAGCTGAGCAACGCCGCGAGCGCGGCCGTGAACTGCACCTGGATGCGCGCCGTCGACACGAGTCCGCGCGTCTCCGTGGCCATGATGCGGTCGTGCACGTAGAAAAAGCGCGCGAGCAGGTAGTCCCAGCGCTCGCGCACTTTGCCCGAGAGTGCGAGCAGCTTGACTTCGTCAAAGAGCGTGGACTTCTGGAGCTCAAGGAGCCTTCGCTGCGTGGCTTCCGGGAGCTTCTCGCGGTTCGGCTCGGGCAGCGCCTCGACTCCGACCTGCACGATCTCGCTCTCCCTGTTGAGCTCGCTCTTGAGCGCGCGCAGCTCGTGACCGCGGCACCACGGCGAGCCGACAAACTCGCCGTTCCAGTTGAACCGCAGCTGGCGGTTCAGGTTCGTCACGAGCGACATGAGGTGCCAGTTCAACACCACGTCGCGCTGGTTGGGCGCCAGCATCTTGGCCACGGTCGCGCTGTTGACGTACTCGCCGTGGATCAGCTCGAGCTCGCGGAGCACGACGTGGCCTCCATTGCCGCCATTGCGCGCCGTGGTGCGGCCGACCACGGGCTCCGCGATGATCTCCATCGTGAACTCGTGGCGGTACACGAACTGGAACCCGCACAGGAATTCATCGCCATCGCACCACACTAAATGCGCGCACACACACGTCCGCAAGAGCCGCACAATCGTGGTCAGTCGGCAGAAAGAATGCACGTTAAAACAGAGAGAAGCGAGCGGCTTATTACGGCGGATCTTGAAGACGCGGAACGCGGCGTCCCTGGTGACGGCGGATGCGCTCATGTCCACGCGCTGCTGCTGCTTGCTCGCAATTCAATTTTCAATCGATCGACGCGCGTCGTGTTCTTCTGTGAGCGTGCGTGTGGCGGCTTCTTTTTCTCTTCTTCGCGAGCGCAGGCCGCCATTTACAGTCGTGCGTGATGGCTGCAGTTGGATCATTGGAGCTCTTGGGGGTACATCCATCCCCCAATTGGGTTCTCGCTTGGGGTGTACCACACTAGTTTAGGGATTGTAGAAGATTGCACACTTCTTTGTATAGCCTGTTGAACATGATCTTAGATTAATTTATGATGCGTTCAAAAAACATTTCGGAAGTTCAAGGAACTCTGGAATTGGATATATCTGCCTTCGTTTGTCTGTTGGAGGGTTCATCCTTCCCTAACTTAGAAATACTATACATAAATCTAGGCGACGATGTACCCTTCCGATCTCCATGCCCCATCTTGCCACGAAAGTGTGTGGGACATGAAGTGGGTACAATGCGTTCTTCCCTCGAGAGGAGCAACGCGCATGATAGCGGACATGCACCGCTGATAAGGCGGAGCAGCACCCCATTCGAGATAGACACTGGCAGAAGCCATTTCAAGCAAATTGCCCAAGTCACTCGCAATGCCTCGGCATTCATTCTTCGTAAAGCGCTTCGGAGAGTTACAATAATGCCGAAGTTGTGAGACAATAACGTGGGCAAGCTGCTATTCGAGTCTCTGAGCAGTTCATATGAGCGAGTGCAGAGCGACGACCTCCGGATCCAGCGATTGGTGTTGTCGGTGCCTGGCGTTAGGGACAAACATGAACGTGTGTCATTAATGGATCTTAGTATGGATCTCAACGAAAAACAAAGAAACCAGCGAGTTGCCGTCCGCTCAACTCGATCGCGCCTTGAGCTCCGAGAACGCGCGCGTCGGGTCGTCGCCTTCCGGGTCCTTGATCGTCTTCACGGAGAGGCCGTGCGCCTTGGCGTCTTTCATCTTGTCCCAGATGCCCGTGGCGCGCTTGCGGTCCGTGATCAAGCCGATGGCGGCGAGGAAGTCGATCGTGAACTTGGTCGGGTTGTACTGCTGGGTCACGCCGTACTCGGACGTCGCGTAGTCGTACGGGAACTTGTGGTGCCAGTTGTGCCAGCCCTCGCCGAGCGCCACGAGCGACACGAACCAGTTGTCGCGCGGAGGAATGTCGTCGTAAGGCTGGAAGCCGTAGAAGTGCGTGGCGCTGTTGACGAGCCACGTACCGTGGAGCACGATCACGTAGCGCAGGAAGCCGAGCACGAACAGCGAGTTGAACCACGACTCGCCGCAAAAGTGCATGCCCGCGAGCATCGGTGCGACAAAGCACATGAACAACTGACCCCATGGGTTGAGCTTCTCCTGCAGGACAACCGTCCAGTCCGCCCACAGATCGTCGAAGTTGAGCTTGTTCCCGGCCTCGATCACGCGAGGGTCCTTCTTGACCATGAGCCAGCCCATGTGCGCGAAGAAGAAGCCGCGA